>JANHZU010004404.1:351110-369647 GCA_032468055.1 Acrochordus granulatus
CCAGTTCAATTTCAGAATTGAGAAAGCCTTTTGGATAAAAGGTGAAACATCTTCTACTTGAAAAATCCAATCCAGATTTTTTAAACTTTTGTTGCGATGCAATTACCCTGGACGAGTGAGAGTCTTCACAGACATGTTTCCTCCAATTATTGTTCTTGTCCTGGACTCAGATTTCTTTCACGCGGCTGATGTCTTGGGAGCAGCTCTTCCTCCTGATGATTCTTTCTGCCTGTTACTTGCTGGCTCCAGAAAGCTGAATACCGAAGTGGAGTCTGCCTGGCTGGAACCATGCCTCCTGTTTAAATCGTTGTGGGGTGCAGTGGCCGCGTGGTTCAGATGCTGGGCTTGCCAGCCGGGAGGTCGGCAGCCCGAGTTCGAGACCCAGACGCCGCGTCACGGGGCGAACTCCCGGTATTCGTCCCCGCTCCTGCCAACCTAGCAGCTGGAATGCAAGTGGCTCAATAGGTACCCTTTAAATTGGTGGGAAGGGAACAGCGCTCCGTGCGCCTTGGCGTATAGTCACGACTATATGACGACATGTACATACACATACATATATACATACATGACCACGGAAGCGTCTTTGGACAAATGCTGGCTCACCACTCCGTAAGAGTCAGCCATGACGGGCAGAGAAACCTTACCTTTTCGTTCAATGGCGTGGCTTACCTCGACTTGCTTCGGAGCGATCGCAGTTTGGCCCTCGGGCATTTGTCTGGCTTCCTCCAGAGTTTCTCGCGCTTCCTGCCATCGTCCAAGCCGCCAGCGAGCGGCTGCCATGTTGTGCAGAACCTGTGGCCAACCCAGCAAGCAATTAACCACAAGCTCAGAGACCCGCTTTTGCTCTCTCGTCCCTCCATCCTGCTTCTCCTCCCTCACCTCTGATGTGCAAAGCACAAAAGGCAAACCGAGTTGTTTGTAATTGATGCAGGGATTATTCCGGAGATTGCGCAGAGCCAGCATTCCGTCTTTCAAGGCTTCCTCATACCTGGTGCCCAGAAAGAGGAGAGAGAGACAAAAATTGAGACAAGGAATGGAGTTGCGCTGTATGATTTGTAGAGGGCGTAGTGTTCGGTCGTAACTTCATGCCTTAATGGAACCAGTTGTGGTTTATTCAATAACCCACGATGAAATAAGGTTTAGCGTGTTATGTGAACGCAGCAAGGGATGTGGCACTCGCTTACCTCCCCAGCCGCAGATGGATGTAACCTCTCTGGAAGAAGCCCACAGCTAAGCAGTTATCTTTGGAAAGGCTTCGGTCAAAAGCCTGTGAAATAAAACAGAATGATTGAAACAGAGCAGCCGATCGCCCAAACTGAATAAATAAACAGAATCAAATCAATCAGCTCATTGATGAGGGCCAACTAATCCCCCCCCCCGTTTTTCATCATGGTCCATCTTGGAGAAAGGAAAGACAGCGAGAAAGTTCCTGTGTCATTTCTGCGACTCGGGATGCTTGTTGGCCGAGGAGCCGGACTCTCCGTGGAGAGTTGGCCACCCGGGTGACATTCTTCGCATGAGCAAGCCCTGAATCAGAGGCTGTAAAAAGTCTGGAACTGAGGAGAGTGAGCAGCTCGGGGTTAACCCGGGGCGGGTTGTTTAGATTGCATTTCTGGGAAGAGTTCCATATACTCTTTCAAAACTAGGGCACAGCCTCGCGCCAGATCTTTCCGCGTGGGGGCCCACCAGGGCAAGGGGATGCTGGATGAGAACGTAGCCACAGAGCTTGAGGAGGGCCGGGGAAACTTTCTTCTGCATCAGCTGGAAAGTGGAGCGCCTTCGAGCATGGGCGAAGTGCCTTTGGGGGAAGGGACTTCAGCCGAGGGGAAGAATCTTTGCTTTGCACGCCGCCTCTCTTTCTAGGCTAGGTTGATGCGTGGACTAAACAGAAATGGAGTTGTGGGGTCCTTGATGCTCTCTGAGCTCGGTTGTTTTCTTGCAGACGTTTCATGACCCGACTAGGTCACATCATCAGGGCTAGAAGAGAGTGGGGTTTGCTCTCTTTTTCTAACTAGTGACTTGCTCTACAAGATTTCTTTCCCCCCTTTCAGGGATCGGTGGCCCAGACCCACGGCAACGCAGTCATTTTTCTGGGCACCCGCAATTCAGAATAAAAAAAGTGTCGACTGTTAGGAAGAGCTGAAATCCCTGCAAAAACCCTCGGCGAAAGTTTACAAAATCCACCAGCAATTCCTGAGATTACAAATCCCAGAACACAAACGGAGGAGAAAATACATCGCGGCTGCAGAGGTGGTGTTCTTAGAGTGTAAATCGGAAGGGAAGTCTCACAGAGCCTTGACACTGTCGAGCAAGTCGCCACTAACGAGGCCAGCCGTCACAATAAGCTATCATCCACGAGTTACGAACCAGAACAGCTGAAACCGAGCAGATGACATTATGGCTTAACGTGATGCACGAACTCAGTTGTTGGACTTGCCTCGAGGAACCGTTTCCAAAGAAATAATGGAACATCTCAATGTTGACTTTCGGGATCCTTTGGGAATGCAACACTCAGACCAAGCCTAAATGGGATTATGTGATTTGGAGTACTCAGCATTTAATTAACCAGAGTTTAGGGTTTTGCCTAGTACAGTGCCAATATTGCAGATATCTGGGATTAAATGTTCCACATAGCGCAACGTCCATTAGCTTAGTGATAAGAAAAAGGGACTTTGACCATGCTTTTAAAATGATCTTTTAGCAGGAGGGATGTAAACAATATTTTCTTGATTTGGATGGCTCCCAAACTGAAGGGACCACAAGGGGGGGAATCCTGGTCGTACGGCTTGGGACTTTATCCCAAATCTCTTCCTCCTTCACAATTCCTTCCTTGAGTTTCAAAAAGGAAAAGAAGGGGGGGAATCTTCCTCTGTTCTTTTTCTCCCCCGATCTGGCCATTTTTGTTTCAGTCTTTGCAGTCTTTCCTCTGTGATGATGGCTTTTTTGGTCCACGCTGACTGCAAAGGAAGAACCCAGGCGGTCCTCAAGTTGCAATCATTCGTTTAGCGACCGTTTAACGTTGCAGCGGCCCTGAAAAATGTGACTTGCAGTTGCTCCTCAAGCTTACGATAGCTGCGGCATTCCCGGAGTCACGTGATGAAATGTTGGGCGCTTGGGCAACCGGCATTTATTTACAACAGTTGCGGCGACCCAGGCTCACACCATCACCATTTGCAACCTTTCTAGCCAGCTTCCAGCAAGCAAAGTCAATGGGAGAAGCTTGATTCACTTAACAACCGCACAATTCACTTAACAACTGCAGTGATTTGCTTCATGCTTGTGGCCAAAAAGGTGATAAAATCAGGTGCGGCTCGCTTAACAACTACTTCCCTTAACAGTGGAAATTATGGTCCCAACTGTGGTCAGAAGCCAAGGACTACCTATACCTCTTAACGGCCCATAACGTGGCGGCTGAAATAACGGTGAGCCTAGCTCATATCTGTTGGCTTTACAGTTCTGTGCTGGGAATTTCAAATTTTGCACTCCCCGCAACTGCAAACCTCTTGCAGTCTGATGATAAAAACACCTCCCCAAGAGTTGCTTGGGTCCCTCAAAGTGGGTTTGAGCAGAAAGAGAAATGAGGTGTGGCTCACTGGACAAACCACGAATGGTTGGCTCGCCCAACGTGGCAACGCGTAAACCACGATGGGGGGTCCGTTTGGCATATTTGTACCGAGTAGGAAGACCGGCTTTAGGTCATGCTGGAATTCACAAACCAAACCACGGCTTGGTGTGTCGCATGAACCCAGGTCGTGTTCCAGGGATGAAGCTGGGTTGGGCCCTGCAATAGGGTGAGGAGACTGATTCCCTTACCTCAAGGGCTTGATCCAGGTCTCCTTGCTGGAGACAGAGGCAGCCAATGTTGAAATCTACCTTGGAAGGAGGGTTCTCGATGCCACGAAAGATGTTCAAGGCAGAGCCCGGGTGGCCTTGCTCAAGAGCGAGGGCACCTCTGTTCCAGTCTCTTACTAGCTTTTGATAAGCCATCGGTCTTGGTTTCTAAAAGCCCGTGATCTGACAACGATTGTGCTTTGGTTGTTTGAAGTTCATCTGTTCTTCTGGATTTGACTTTTAGAATGAAGCAAACCAGGAAATTGAATCTCTTTTTTGCTCACTCAAGGAAATGTAGGTCGTGGAGGAGGGAGAGTCCTCCAAGGTACAGTAGTCTATCAGGTTTTACATCCAGCTAGAGTGGACGTAGGTGTGCCCTACTCTGAAATAAGCCTTCCTGGGTTCAATGAACCCCAGTTCAACCCCTTGTGAACTTCAACGGGGGTGAGGAGGCGGGGGGCTGTTTTCAGAGCGGGCCCGCCTGTCTAGGTGTGCACAGATGTCAAAATCAACTGGTTCATGCATTACAATTTGCAAATCTGTCCGGGAGCCGGCCCCATTTGCCCTTCTACCTTCCAAATGCTCCTTCCAGAATTCTTGAAAAATGGATCGATTGGTGAGCAATCACCAAGAATCGAGTCCCGACTCTCTTGCAGCTAAAATAACTGCGTGCCGAAATGGAGAAAGAGAAAAAGAGCAGGCAGGGTGAGAAAAACCAACAGACTTTATTGGTCATTTGTCAATGTATAAAAATCATCATTAGAATAAAGAACAGCTTCCTCTAAGCAAGGGTGGAAACATAGAGGAATTCCTGGTTAAATTCATATATTATACTATGTACACATCTGAGTGCTTTTTCTAAATACAACATGTACAGGGCTGAAGAGCCAAATCATAAAAAAGGAGGGTTAGCAGAAAGAAAAAAGAAAGAAAGAAAGGAAGGAAGGAACGAAGGAAGGAAGAAAGAAAGGAAGGAAGGAAGTTTCTTTCAGAGAATCCTATGTGCTCTGCGACAACAAAGTGGTCACTACATCCACAGTTTCATACTTCAAGTAACATGGAAGGAAAATATCCCAGTTTAGGCCACTCTCAAAAAGAAGAAGTAGAAGAAGGCGAAAGGTGCATAATTATTGCTTTTGATTATTTTTTTAGCGACTGAGATTGATTGTCGTGAAGACAAGAAGAGGCCATCTCTCCCTATGAAAAAAATACCCTGGTTTGATCCTGTATTTTTTGGATTTTAAAAAATTAGTCCAATGCACAAACCTTCTCAGTGGGACACTCTCTCTTGCATTCATCTACAGAGCAAGCTGGTCCTCGCGACACGAGAACGAGGAGCTGGCAAATATTGATCTATTTTGCTTCGAAACCATGCTGGGGAATTCTTGCTAACTGTCAGACTTTGGAGAAGAAAGAGCTGTCGGTTTAGAAGCATGGCTGGTGGGGAAGCCAAAAAGCAAGGAGACCAAAGAAGGTGGTGGGAAGATGGGAAGGAAGACACCCCATACGTTCTCCAAGGGATATAGGGCAGTGGTTGGAAGGCTCTGCAAGCCAACGTCTCGTGCATGAAGATCATGCACGACAATATCATCCCTGTAAGCACAGGGTGCACACCAGGCTGCCTTCCAGATGTTCTAAGTACAATTCCCAGAGAGCAACAACGGTGACAAATCCTGGGATTTCTCCTGCGGCGGCATCTGGAGGACCATAAGCCCTCTCTTCTTCCCTGATCCAGCTCTGATGGGCAAATGCTCGAGCTCTGGAGAGATGGATTGAGTGTTCCTTCGGGCAGAGCTTGTTAGGGGAACCCAACAATTGTGCTCTGGCGACCCTGGTTCCATGGCTGGTTTGGACCTATCGACGATCCTATCCGTCTTACATTCTCAATCATCCTGGCTTTCGGATTACGCACCCCTGTCTCAATTCCCTGAATTCCAGTTCTCTGCAAGTTGCCAGCTCCCTGAATGTACAATACAGCCCACCTCCCCCGCTCTGCCACCACCACTGTCATCACAAAGAGGAGGTCACATCTTTGAGTGCCACTGATTCTGGGCTCCTTTCCCCTTCCTCTTTCAATCATGGAGACGCATCCCCAGCACAGTGCAACGCGATAACCTGCTCTTTTTTTTACCATCACAACGTATGCAATGGAAATGTTCCTTCTATTGGAAGTCGCCGGGCGGCTTCTTTGCTGTACGTGCCAGTCTCTGAAACTTGCAGGCCACTGTCCACCATTTGGGGTGGTCTTCAGGAAAGCGGGGTGCATGTGACCTTCCTATTGGAAATGACAGGCAGCTGGGGTTATTTATGGAAGAGAAAAGATAAAGCCTTCTTCTCCACTATCAAGTTCCCCAAATGAATTTGCATCTCCTCGGTAGGGATTCATCAGAAAGAAAACCAAGAGCCAAACTATTCGACTTGGCACTTAAGGGACGTCTTTTAAGTCAACTATGCTACAGTACTAGTTGCACAGTCACGTCCAGGTAGTTGGTGTCATCAGAAGTACACGGGGTGGTTTCCCAACCCTGCTTAGATTTCCCAGATCAGCCAGGGTGACTAAGGTTGAGCAGTCAAACTATTTGAAGAGTCATTCTTCCCTTTCCCAAGCTGAAAATTCACAATGTTTACAAGAGATCTCTAGCAAAGAATTCTCAGCATTTCTGAAATGCCAATTCCCTGGGTTGGTCTGGGAGAAGAGAGTTATTCTAATTTGCCCCAGATCTGCAGATATTTTGCCCCACTTAGGGTGCTGTGAAATCAGCATTAGCCTTTGGTACCGTACGAAAAATAAGACAAGTTGTAACAACCATCAAACTTGCCGTACGTTAATTTGAAGTCACAGGGGCTGGTTTATAGGCGGACAGGTTGCATGGTTAGGCCTCACCCCCAAATTGCTCCAATGTGGTTTTTTTTGCTTGCAAATTGGGATCCTTATCATTTGGGTGGCAGAAGAAAACACTCAGAGCATCGGAGTGTTCTGCTCCTTTGGCCACTTCTGTCTTCTCCACGTCTTCCTCAAGATCCCACCCGCCAGAACCCTCAAAACCTTCAAGCTTAATTATAGTGGAATAAGAACGTGGTTGGCTAATCTTTTCAATCTTTTTTTTAAACATAAAAATTAAAGCAGCAGACATTTCAGGGATTTAAAACAAAGAAGGGACAAAGAAAGGAAAGGAAGGCTGGATGAAAATAAAGTTGGTGAGATTTTCTAAGGCTGATTATAACTTCTTTGGCATCTTAACGATGCGGCATGATTTGAACATCAGTCCTTTTGGGCTACAAGGTCTCAGCTTCATCTTGATATGAATCACAGTGTCAATTACAATAATGCCATCCCCCAAAGTAAATTATATATCCATTTGTTGATATATAAAAGGCCTTCCTATGACCTTCAACATTCATTTGTGTTTAGTTCTTCTCAAAAGTTGTAAATCCAGTGTGGGAAACTTCACGTGTGTCTCCTTTTGGTGAATCTGCAGTCACAAGTATCAATCAGCTCCCCAGGTTGGATTGAAAGATAGAAAGGACAGCGGTTGATGGTTCAGCTGAAGACAGTATCTGCTCCACAGGATGCACCAGGGATGGTTTTCAAGAAAGGTGGACAGGCATCCCAAGAAGGTGCTATGCAAAAGAGGTGGAGCATTATTTTCTTTTCCATTTTGGCGACAGTGAATCTTGTTGACAGCTAGGAAGGAGGGACAAGGCAGAGGCAAAAGATCCTCTCAGTATTTCAAGAAAAGAAGCCCAAATTATTCCATGAGATGGTGGTTTCTCAGCCTGGTGGAGCTCTTAATCATGGCTGAGAAAAGCAGCAGCTTCCAAGTTGTCCTCACTGAGAGGACACGGATTCTTGCCAAGGCAATGAAGTCACCTCAAGTTTGGGCCTGAATTAATTCTTCTTATCGTGGCCACCAGCGACATGATGAAGAAGCCCCATCATGCCACATCTCAAAGAAATCCCAAGAAGTAACATCTTCAATGGTTACTCTGGTTGTTTGTCTGACTTCACCTGGTCTTGCCCATAGGAATGATGGAGTCAAACAGAAACTTGAGGAACTTTGGCCCGATATGAGGCAATCCACAACAACAGTGGTCTTCCACGGTCTTTCTCATATTCTCATAAAGGTCCAATACTTCCATCCATTTGTTCAATGAGAAAAAGATGGATAGCTTCAAAGGAGGGACGATCTTTGATATCTCGGCTCCAGCATTTCATCATCAAGGAAAACACAGAATTTGAACACAGAGGTGGCTGAGACAAGTAGGCCTGTGGGCCAGAAGAGCAGAGGGACGTCAGTAAGGGATTTTGGAGTCCCTTGCCACTAATTTCTTTTTCATGCCTATTTTTAATTTATG
This sequence comes from Acrochordus granulatus, assembly GCA_032468055.1. Classification (NCBI taxonomy): domain Eukaryota; kingdom Metazoa; phylum Chordata; class Lepidosauria; order Squamata; family Acrochordidae; genus Acrochordus; species Acrochordus granulatus. Next base: position 359,298 of record JANHZU010004404.1, read on the forward strand.
TCAGAAGGGCTACTCACAATCTCCAACTGCCTTCCATGCAGTTAGCAGAAATGGCTAAAAGAAATGATAGAAAATGATGGAATCCCAGACTGGAGAGTAGCTGGCATGAGCTAGTTTGAATTTTAAATTCATGAAGTACGTGAATTAAATGAAGTTGGATTCGGGGTTTTGGTTCAATGGCCTAACAACAACCAACAGGTTAAAAACTGTCCTATCAAAAATGTGCATCCTGGGTTTTTGCAACCATAGTCTGCAAAATTCCAAGTGGTCCCTAGATGGCATCACTGAGTTAGACTTTCTGTACGTTCTGGCTACCATCTAGTGGACCTGTGGAGTACTGCAGCCTATATGTGGTAGCCATTCCATCCCATCAAATGGAAACAGACAATTTTTTTGGTGGCGGACACACTTAAGCAGTATGTTATGCAAGGGAATCCCACAGTGATGGGATTGGAATGGAAAAGGCCCTGTGTGCATTAAATTGCCACTTAGATGGACCTTAAAGATGTCTAATGCCAGTGATCAAATTATGCTTCTGCCCTTTTTTCCCCAAAATCTCCAACCGTTCTGTATGACTGGGCTATAAAAGTATTAACCGAACAATTAAAAATTAGAAATTGCCATGAGGACATAGACTGCTGGTATGGTTTGAAGGAGACAAAACATGGCAGGTAACTTTGTCCAACTCTCTGTCCTTTTCAGCGACCCAGAAAGAACCCAAAATCATTGATCGGTTTGAGGCACCCCTGGAGTTGTCCTACCTGTCGGCCTTGATCTCGGAAGAATTCCCCCGTGTTCTCAATGACTTGCTCATCAGAAAGCCAACTATATGGCTGCTCTTTGCATAAGGTGTACATTTCCCACAATGTCACCCCAAAGGCCCACACATCACTGGCCGTGGTGAACTTGCCCTACAGAAAAAAGAGTGCAGGAGACTGAAGGCCTCTATCAATTCAGGATCATGTTCATTCCTATTTGAGGAGCTGCCAATTCCTTCCTTAATCTTCACCAATTTGGGCATCCACCAGGTAGGTGGACTTCAGGTCCCTAATTCAATTTGGTTCTTGCTAAAATTGTAAAACTGATGTTCACACATCCAGAAAGAGCTGAGGTTGGCACTGTTTGTCCTGGAGATCAGTGATAAGAAAATAAAGTCTGTTCTGTTGCCTGCTGGCTTTTCACCAATTGGCTGTTAACTAGCCCATTTAACCCAGATTTCAAATTGATTTACCGATAATCATAATTCTTGAAAAATCCTGGAAATTATCAGTCAGGAAAGGCAGGCTACTGATCTCCCAAGGACATTTCTGGGCATGCTCAGTTACATTTCCCACCGGAACGGTGATTGTTGCATTAGCTAAAGCTCTGAAACATTTTTAAGCCAGCAGGACCATCAGCTCCTTCTCCATGTTTGTTTCCATGTTTGTTATAAGAGCTGGATTATAATTTCTAAATACCCACTTCTTTGGATATGAGTTTTCAAAGTGTCACTGCTAAACTTTCTAAACATGGAGATCTCAGAAAAGGGAGAAGGAGAAGGGATGATGTTGATGGAGAAAGGAAGGAGAAAGATATGGAGATGGGATGATGGAGAAGAAGATGGATGGTTGGGATGATAGCGATGAGGGAGGAGGTGAAGATGAAGACAGGATGATTGATGAAGATGATGGAGGAGATGAAGGCAGAATGATGATCACTGATGAAGGTGATGGAGGGGAAAGAGGAGGAGGAGGTGGAGATGAAGATGAAGACAGTATGATGAATGATGAAAATGATGGAGAAGGAAAAGAGAAAGAGGAGGAGGTGAAGAAGAGGAAGACAATTGATGAAGATGATGGAGGAGATGATGAAGATGAAGACAGGATGACATATGAAGATATAGAGGAGGAGATGAAGATGAAGACAGGATGATGATTGATGAAGATGATGGAAGAGGAGATGAAGATGGATGATGATTGATGAAAATGGAGAAGGAAAACAGAAGAAGATGAAGACAGGATGACAACTGATGAAGATGATGGAAGAGGAGATGAAGATGGATGATGATTGATGAAAATGGAGAAGGAAAAGAGGAGGAGATGAAGATGAAGACAGGATGACAACTGATGAAGATGATGGAGGAGATGATGAAGATGAAGACAGAATGACTGATGAAGTTATAGAGGAGGAGATGAAGACAGGATGACAATTGATGAAGATGATGGAAGAGGAGATGAAGGTGGATGATGATTGATGAAAATAAAGAAGGAAAAGAGGAGGAGATGAAGATGAAGACAGGATGACAACTGATGAAGATGATGGAGGAGGAGATGAAGGCAGAATGATGGAGGAGGAAAAGAAAGGAGAACGATGTCGTTTTAGTTGGTCTATTATCCCATCTTCTTACCAGCAGAATACTTTCCCAGGCCATCCAGCGAATCGGCAACACAGCCCTGCCCTGAATCCGGTAATAATCACCACTGTACAAGTTCCTGCTCATGCCAAAATCTGCAATCTTGATGGTGTAGTTATTTCCAACCAAGCAGTTGCGTGTGGCCAAATCCCGGTGGACAAAGTTGAGGGACGCCAAATATTTCATGCCAGAAGCAATCTGAGTTGCCATCAGCAAGAGATGGAGGCAACTGAGAAAAGGAAAGACAACGCAAAGCATCAGGGAAGGGATCTTCCCAGTCTCACCGACGTCCATCATCGAGGCAGCGGATTCTTCCACCAAGCTGATCTTCTCAGATGAGACAGATCTCCTGCTTTCTTGCACAAACACAACCCAAACTTTGCACCCAAAATACAAACTTTAGATGAAATGCAGACTTCACCATCATCTCCCCAAAGTCCTTAGGAACCAAGTCCAAAGTCAATCCTGAATGATCTTTTGAGAATGTCACAATAGGGAGGTCCATGAAGCCCGATCTATTTTTCAGAAGTGTGCACTGTAGAACACACTCTTTTTATGCACAGTCATTTCTTTATTGTGTGCAAAACCTCCCAGTTCAGAACAACTCTGGGTAGTATGCAATATTAAAAACAGATAAAACCGATAAACAACCAAAACTGATAGTGACATGAAAGAATCTAAATACCCCCCCATATAGACAAGAACCCCCTAAACAACCCCACTATCAAAATGATCTCACAGCCTGGGAGAAAAACTGGGTTTTCAGCTAAAAAAAAAGTCAGGGGTTGGATGGGGGCTTATGAATCAGTGTTTAGTGAGGAAACCGACACACAAAAATGTTCTGTGTAAGGGGACAACTGGTAAAAAACGCACCCGTTTTAAATAATGCACAATGCATCTGTGCGTGGATCTGAGTGTGGAGTTTTCCTTTTCCAAATTGTCTCAAAAGGGAGCTTATGGCTAGAAGGGAATGGGGCTGAAATGGCCAGCTTTGAAATTGATGGGGTGACGACAGACCCCATCTGCTCAGTTAGAGGGTTTAGTAAGAACACAAGGAATGCATTTCTCTTTCTTTACATCCCCGAGGATTGTTCTCAGCTCTACTTTGGGCCAACTCCTCCTTCCCCTCCATCACCTGACGCAAGGAACGTTGCTGGAACGTGTGAAGGTGCTCCTATTCTGCCGTTGCAGCAAGAATTGGTGGAGATCCCCATTTTCCATGTATTCGGTGATCATGCAGAGAGGATCATCCCTCACGCACACACCCAACAAACGGATGATGTTTGGGTCATTCAGCCGGGACATGATCTTGATCTCTTTTAGGAAATCGTTCCTAGGGAGGGTAGAAGAAGAACGAGAGATGGTCAGATTTTCTGAGGTGGGCTGTGGGGAAAAGCTGATAGACAACATTATTCTAATTTTATGGGGGAAATCTGTGGAAGGGTCAGGCATTAAGTTGACGCCACATGCTTTTGGACTCCGGCCTCCTCTTTCATGCAACAAATCAGTCAAATAATCATAATTAATGCAATTACAAAAGATGGCTATCCAGGTTCTGCTTGATCACATCCAATGAAGAGAACTATCACTCCTCTTGATTGATGTTTTCTTTGTCTAACTGCAGAAGAAGCTTTGTTCTAGGATTAAACCAGAATCTCCCTTCTTACCACTTAGGACCATATCTAAACGTTCACACTCTAGGATGATAGACAAGGATGTCTGTCTTCACAGTGGCATCTCTTCAGGTCTTTGAGAGCTTTTGCTGGAATGAGCAGGTTCCCCTTCTACTGATGCTGGTGCTCACCTGGCTGTCTTGGTGACATCAGCTCTCAACATCTTCACAGCCACCAGAATGGCCCGGCTGGAACCTTCTGGGGAAGTGCGGCCCAAGAATTCCAGAAGACCAGCAGCTTCACAGAGGTGGACCTGTCCATGTAAAGGCCAACCCATGAAACAGTTAGGCTAAGCTACAACATATCTGCCAACTTGAACCTAACCGAATGGTGGAAAGGCAATGACACGTCCTACTTCTCCTTGGGTTGTTGAACTCTATCTGGGAAATGTCATATGCCCACTACCCAACACTGCCCTTCTTGATGTACCCACCTCCCCAAATTGCCCTTCTCCCAACTTCTCCTTGAGTTGTAGCTGCTGCCGTGGAAACTCAGCTATGGAAATGTCCTTCTTGGTCAATGAGTCAACAGTGATGGCTGGCACAGCGTATGTGTTGTTTCCTGTCACTCCTTGCAAGTTGACGATGTCTGTCTCAGCATAATGGGGGACGTTATTCTGGAACCCTTGGTGAGGAGTGCACTTGGTGAGGTCAGGCTCTGCATAGTCACCGCTGCAGGCTGAAAGGCCAAGGAAGAAAACATGGGTTTGGACAAACTTCATGCTTAGAGTTCCATATGTTTTATCTAGGAGGTGCATCTTCTACTGTTGGACAAAGCGAACAGAGTTTTAGAAGAAGATACCAAAGTCACTTTCCAATCCCGATGCTTCCTTTTCCTTAACTTTCTGAGTCTGCTCTAAAATGCACCTCAACTTATTTAGATGCTTTGACTGCAGATCAATCTCCTATTGTTCTTTCCTGGCAACCTTCCCCCATGCAGAGTAGCTCAGGCTTTTATCAACGGTAAATGGGTGTTTGAAGTCGGGTTGAGATAAGCCGTGCCCTTTTCTTTGCCTGGGGATAAACTGGCATGAGTCAGCTGCTTGGTTGGTTGGTTTCAGCTGTGTAGCAAGGACTACCATGGAATGAAAGCTCTGCGCTTGACGTCTAAGGAAGCTAGTTTTGACAGAGATCCGCAGTCCCCAATGACTAGGAAAAGAAGGCGAATGCATTTTTAATCAGAGTTATCAAAGCTGACCTCAGTAAAGGTGATTTTAGCCTTCCTGAGGGGTTCATTTCATGGTTTGGTCTACCTAGTGGTGTTGACCTCTGAGGAAACCAACAGGATCTATCGTGATTCATGCCCCTGAAGGGCCAGAGAACAACCTCTTTTGATCACCCAGGCTGAAAATTGATCTGTTAACCCGCTAACCTAGAGAAAGAGGAACCATGCTAGTTGAAAGGCAGGAAAAAGAAAGGAGGGATGTTGAAGAGAAAAGCTGCAAAAAATGGCAAAGAAAAAAGGAGGCGCGGGAGAGGTCAAGTCCTGGTAGAAAGTGAGGGAAAGAGAGATCCCATCCATTACCCTCTCTGGACCTATTCATTAGTGGTGGCTGTGGCCTCGCCCTGTGCAAATTACTCAAGGAAATGCTTGTAAGAAAACCAGTCTCCATGTCTAGCTTTCAATTAGAATGAGATTTTTCAGGGAACGAGCATTTTCCTCATCCCATAGAGCCATGCTTTGGAGCTCCCAACGATCACCAATGCACTGGCACTCCTCACTTAACTCCAACAAACAGTCAGGACTGCAGGGAGCATAACTGCAGCCAGCCTGCCTTCCATGGAGGACCTGTATATTGAGAAGGTCAAGAGAAGGGTGGAGAAGTTATCAGCAGACCCCTCTCATCCTGGACATAATTTGTTCGAACTCCTTCCCTCTGGATGGCGCTGTAGGGTATTGCACACCAAAACAACCAGACGCAGGGACGGTTTCCCCCCCTCTGCCATCATTCAGCTGAATGCTTGACTCATGCTCTATGGCAGGTTTGCACAAAGTGCAAAGAATCCTAAATTAACCCAGAAATACTGTCTAAGGTGTATGACCGTGGTTCTAATTCTATACTTCACTATACTCTTTTTTTCTACTGGCTGCATGCTTGGGATGCTCACTTTACTGTGGAATACATAATTCCATCTATTTGTTATTATTTTATGTATTGCTGTCTTGCAAGTATACTGACGGCTGCTGTGCCGGAGTCAAATTCCTTGCATGTCTCACCACGCTTGGCCAATAATGAAGCTGAAGCTAACCCTAAGTTGAACGTGTTGTGCAAACCCAACTAGAATGGATGCTTCCTCACCTGAGTCTTCGGCACTTTGAGATAACTCTGGCAATTTCTGGAGGAGGGTGAGAGGCTGGTGGTATTCCAGATCCAAGGGGAAGACTCTCTCGTAGGTGGGGTTGGTTTGGTGGATCTGCGTTTGACCACCGACAATTCTGGAGCTGTAGAAAGAGAGACGCACCGTGGCATCTTCTTCCAGAATTCGTCGGGGAGCCTAGGGAAGGAAAAGCTGCTGAGACTTCAGCACAAAGAACAAAACTCTGATGGTTATGTATTCCAGAGAACCTGTAACAGGAAGTCTTGGATTCACCTCCATCCAAGCACAACTTTCTGGTTCTTGGATGCCCAAATTAAACTGGAATCTGGAATGACATTTCCATCGCAGAGAGCAAAGGACACATTCAGTGTTGAACCAGAAGTTCCTCATTTGGAGATAAAGTTTCCCCCTTCCAGTCGTGTCCGACTCTAGGGGGTGGTGCTCATCTCCGATTCACAACCAAAGAGCCAGCGTTGTCCAAAGACGCTTCTGTGGTCATGTGGCCGGAATGACTATGTGCCAAGGCGCACGGAGCGCTGTTGCCTCCCCACCAATTTAGGTGACGCCCGTTTACCTACTTGCATTTTTGCATGCTTTTGGACTGGAGCTGGGGCAAGTGATAGGAGCTCGCCCCCTTACGCGGTGGCGCATGGGTCCCGAGCTCGAGTCAATCGATCCAATTGTTTGACACACAGAAACAAAGCCAAAGGCTGGGTCTGCAAATGGAGATGTCAGATGGGAGGAAAAGAAGATCAAGGAAAAGTTGGGGGTTATTTTTCAGAAGAAACAGGTCAGCTCAGATCTGTTCGGTCTGAACTGACCCTTCGGTAGAAGGCATTAAAACCTTCGTCTTTTCGAAATGGGCTGAAATCTCACGAGCTGCCCAGTTTCTGCAAGATACTGAGTAATTCTGTCTTCAAGAGGCCATGTAGGTCAGGTGAACTTCCAAAATTTCAATCATGAAAAATGGTGACAGTTGGGAGGGGGGGCTATAGGATTAGAGGGCATCCTGACCTCCTTGACTTCGTCCAATCTTTTTGGGAACAACCATCCCAAAGGTTGTTGTGACATCCCACCCATCCTCTTGAAGGAGTCTGCTTTTCACAATCCTGCTGCTTTACAGAATGATCTAGGGCTTGATCTAGAACCCATGACCTAAGGGCAGAATACAGAGAGTTCTCAACTTACAACTTAGCGACCATTCACAGTTACGACAGACACCCAAAAATGTGCTTATGATCTGGATTCCAAGTTCCGACTGCCCCTCCTGTGGTCATGTGATCTCATGTTGGGCACTTAGCAACTGGCTCGCATTTACAGCTGATCGCAGTATTCGCCGATCTATGTTTTTTTGCCAGAAATTTGGTGTTCATTTCTGGTTTCCAGCAAAAAAAAACAACCCTATTGCAGACAATGGGCTTGCTTCAGGGCCATGCCATTTGCTTTATGACCGCTGTGTTCGCTTCACCACAAGTCATAAAATCAGACGCGGTTGTGTGATGGCAAAATCAGTGTGGCTTACAGCCATAATTCCGGGCTCAATTACAATTGTAAGTTGAGGACTACCTGTATACATTTGAGAGATCCTTCAGAGGACTGCTAACCACATTTTCCTGCCCTGAAGTTTGAAAAAGTTCTAGGTAGCCCTTTGGGAGATGCATGGTACCGTCTCCAGATGCTTCTGAGCATACTGCCTCCACAGGATGGCGATGATAACCACTAGAAGCAGAAGAATGATGGCCACAAGACAGCTGATCAGACCAGAAGAGTTGGAGTCCTCTGCCTTCTCCTCCACCCTGGGGCTGATGGAAGATAGGACGGTGCTCCCTGTAAAGTAGGTTCATGGTTGAACACTCCAAATCAATCAACTGTAGAATGAAAGGGTTGGAAAGAGCTCTGGAGGTCATAAACCACACTCCACACACTGACCTACAACATTACAACATGGCCCCAAACAAACAAGGCTTTGGCTGAATTGAGTTGTACAAATGAGGCCAGTTTTTGTTGTGGTTGCCTTTCATTTCAGGAAACTGCTCCTGGCCACTTAGTGTCCTCCAGAGGAGGATGGACTGGAGGTCCTATCATCTCCCATCACTAATGGGAATTATAAATCATTGTTTGGCTTCTTACCCCAAGTGCCCTGTGTAGTATTCGATCTCTCTGATGACAGATATGTCTCTGAGGTGGGGCTCCAAGCAGAAGTGGCCAAGATTGGATCAGGAACATCCATATTGACTGGAGAATTGAAAAGTACGAAAACTGGCATTATCTCAATGTACAGCTTTAGCTTAATGTATCCATTATCTGTCCATCCATCCATCCCCTCTCATCTATAACTACCCATCTATTAATCTCATATGTCTATCCATATCTACCTACCAACCTTCCTTCCTCCCTCCCTCCCTACCTCCATCCGGTCCGTCCGTCCATCCATCCATCCATCCTTCCATCCAACCATCCATCCATCCATCCATCCATCCATCCATCCATCCATCCATCCATCCATCCATCCACCCACAAGAAGTGATTCTGGGAAGTGTACAACACTTTAAAAAAAACAACCCAACAAATACATAAAAACAGTCACAATTAAGTAACTATAAATTTGCAGAGGAGCAGTTGGAAATAGGTGAGCCCATGGAAGTTCCCAGTTCAATTTCTCACTAGGTAAAAAAGATAATAATTATAAGCAAATCGAGGCAGCTGACTATCACCTGAAGATGGGATAAAACAGAACATTAATTATGGGGTTTTATTTTCTCTTGAATTTGCATGCAAAGTAGGGGGGGTATCTGGAGGAATATGGGTTGGATTTAAAAGGAAAGGGGTGGGGTGTGTTGACACAGTGACAGTGCTATGTTGTCTCAAATGTTGGCTTTCCACCAAGTGGAAAATGGGATTTTTGAGGATTGGAGGATGCTGCAAAATAGGTTGTGGGTTGCAAATGCCAATCAATGTCCCAGTCTGGCCCTGGGTGTTCACCTGATTGAAAAGAGACTTCGCTTATCATCATCCAGGTATCAGCAAAGTAGAAACGGCAGAGGATGGCTTTGCCCACATGATGGTTGAAGGGGACGGTCACGAATCGTGCGCTGGGGTTCTTGTCGTCTAAAACGGTGTCTAAACCCACAGGTTGTGGGTCCCACTCAGCAATCAACCGTGGTTTGAAGAGGCATTCCACCTTCTTGAAGATCTTCACCTCTTTGGAAAACATGTTGTTGCAGTGGACCTGCAGTTCAGCAGCGGCGGGAAAGAAAATGGCAGCCATCAGGTAACAATGTTGGTTTTCCATTGTGGGAAGGTGGTTTGCCACTCTTAAATATTGATGGGCCAAATGTAAATCTGGGGGGTGCAGAGTAGCTTAGTCGACTTGGCTTTGCAGAAATGCAGGCATCAAGGAGAAGGGTTCTACCTTCATGGAGGTGAAGTTCCTCTGATGGTCAAACTGGAACTCCATCTCCACCACGCCGTTCCGGAAGCTGTCGTTTCTCCAGCCGACGTAGTCGTAGCCTGGCCACACGCGGTATTGGTGGCTCTTTGTGAAATCATCCAGTCCCAGGACACCGTCCGTAAGCTGGCCCAGCCCACCATGTAGGAGCCTGACACGAGAGCATTTCTTATTCAGAAGAATTCTTGGAGATGCCATCTAGGTGATAGATATGCTGCATGGACCTTTATGATTTTCTCCATTTCCCTCCCAAGATATTCATAGATATATTGTTAAAAGGTGGCTATGGGCTCAAGCATGGATAACTTATAAATTCCCCTATAGAATTCAGTCCCATTCCCATGGGGATATCACTTAAGATGGATGAGGCCTTGGATATAGTCACGGAGGTCTATCAAGGGCTATTAATTCTAAAGACTTCACATTTCCTTCTAACCGAGGGTGGGCTACCTCCAACTGGCAGTTTTGAGACCCCAGGAGTATCTGGTTGGCTACTACGAGAACCAAATGTGAGACTAG
>JANHZU010004404.1:384239-395406 GCA_032468055.1 Acrochordus granulatus
GAAGGAAGGAAGGAAGGAAGGAAGGAAGGAAGGAAGGAAGGAAGGAAGGAAGGAAGGAAGGAAGGAAGGAATTCTGAGACTGAAAGAGGGAGGGAAGGAGGGAAGGAAGGAATTAATTCTGAGAGTGAATGAGGGAGGGATGGAAGGAGGGAAGGAAGGAAGGAAAGAGAAAGAGGGGGAAGGGGAAGGGGAAGAGGAAGGGGAGGGGAGAAGCAGCTGTTTTTTAATGAAATGCTTGCCATTCCTTTGCAGACACAGACAGGTACTGGCTCGGATGCATCCTGAAGCCCACCCCAGTTCAGACATTTCAGTTCCTCAGGATGCTGATGTTGGGTCTGAAGACGGATAAGCGTTAGCTGTTCCCAGTTGCATCTCAAATGAGGCCAAGAGGGCAGCGCGGAAAGGAGGACCAAACATTCAGGAACCTGGCAAGACAAGCTGCCAGCTACTTGGGGTGCCCCAGCCTCGAAGCAAGTCGGCAGCAGCACGTAGGACCCTTCAAGCAGATATCCAGGTCTCTAATTGGCAGGATAACACAGAACTCTGTTATTTAGGGTCTCCTCTGAAGTGAAGAGCTAATATGGGGGTGGTTTTGTTCATTTCAGGACAAGGTACCTGTGGTTTCTCTTGATGTTCTCCCGTGACCGCAGAAGCCACCTGCGCCTCGGTCAGAGAATCAAATCCACTTCCTCTTGAAACTTTATGAAAGGTTTTTCCCGGGACTTCGAGGAACGTTCCCCCATCTCCTTTCCAAAGCATCTTGATGGGCGACGATGGAGTATTCTGGACCCTCTTTGCTTCTGTCATGGTTGAAGAAATTGAGCCGGTGGCCTCTTGCAAAAATGGGTCTCCTTCGAAGTCCAGGGCGGGGACCCCTCCCCTGGTGCTGCTCCGCCGCCTGAGGAATTGGGCGGAGGGCTGAGGCTCCGCAAAGGGGACGGTTCAGCACGCCACCTGTCCTCCCTAAAGCCTTCCAGTTTCTCATCAGGCCCTTCCATCAAGATCTGGAAAAGAACCACTGCCGTCAAGAAGAAGAGCCACTTTTTGGTGGCATCGGATGCCTTGCGCTGCTGATACTTCTTCACCGGCGGGGGGTACAGGATTCGGCTCGGTTTCCTGCCTTTCCGCATTGGGTACGCCGGGCCCCTTTCTGAGGTGGGTGCTGAAGAGCCTCCCAAGCGATCCTTTGCGGTGGAGCCTCCAGAGACAGGTGCACCTCCTGCCGAACCGTCCATGTTCAGCCGGAGGAGGTGTCTGCCGCAGCAGAACCCCCGAAAGCGGTTCTGAAGGCAGCCCCCACTTTTGCAAAGAGGGGAGCCGAAGAAGGCAGGAGGAGGGCGGAACGAGAACGTTGGCCTCGTGGAAGGCGCGATGATCGGATGTCTTCCTCTTGCAGGCTGCAGATCCTTCTTGCACCCGAGAACATCGGCCCCGGAGGGAGGTGTGGTGTGTGCGTTGCTCACCTGGCCGCGCCCACAGGTGAGGAACGTTCCTCCCTTCAGAAGAAGGTTTGAATCTGGAGGAAAGGCTGAAGGCCGGTGCCAGGCAGCCAACCGAAAGCCAGCAGCGTGAAGAATCAGAAAGTTGTCCTGAGGGAGGGAGAAATGCCCAAAGGCAGAATCCATACGAAGATCAGCTTTTGTCGGCAGAAAAATGCCCCTCGGTAACTAAGCTGATTTATGATCCAGGCAGGCTGTGGAGAAAATGAGTTTGCTGCTAATCGACCATTTGCGCAACTGTTGAGGGTTGGTGTTGTGGGAGCACCCAACTTCATGTTCGCTCATGCTCCATTTGGGGCTGCTAAGAAATATCAGTGACCACAACATGTAAGGCTGCAATGCATTGGCTCACATGTTACATCCCTCGACGGATCCTTCTCTTTGTTTGTATCGGTAGTCCTTGACTTACAACCATTCGTTTACCAACCGTTCGGAGTTACGGCAGCACTGAAAAAAGTGACTTATGACCGGACCTTGCGCTTATGACTGTTGCAGCATCCCCACGGACGTGTGATTGAAATTCAAGGGTTGGGTAACTGGCATGTATTTATGAGGGTTGCAGTGGCCCAGAGTCATGTGATTGCCGTTTGGGATGTCCCCAGCCAACGTCCAATGAGCAAAGTGGACGGGGGAAGCTGGATTTGCTCAATGCCTGCATGATTCACTTAACAACTGCAGCGACTCGCTTAACAGTCATGGCGGAAAAAAGTCATGAAACTGGGCGTGACTCACTTAACTACCACGTTGCCTAGCAAGGGAAATTCTAGTCCCGATTGTGGTTGTAAGCTGAGGACTATCTGCAAATATATTTGCACCCTACTTTTCCCCGGATATGGGGATGAAGGGGAACCTGTGTTTCCCCCCCAGATGTTATTGAATGAGAAATCCCCATTTCTCACCATTGTCCATAAAGCCAAGTATTTGGAAGTAGTATGTTGCATTTCTCCTTCTAACGACCAACCCAGGAGGTCACAAAAGGGATCACGTAGCTCACAGTAATCCAGTGAGATTGACTGGTAACTGGAATTTAAGATTCCCTAGAGCTAGTTGGGAACAGTGTTGGTTAGAGAAGTCCAAATTCAACTATGCCCTCGGCGATGGCAACTCAATCATTGATCGGGTTGAGTTACATCAACTGAGCAAAAATCAATCAATCGGTTGAACAAAGAAAGAAATAAACCAAGCCCGCCCCCCGCCCCGAGTCGTCGGGAGTTGGGCAATGGGCAAATTTAATGAAAAAATAAATAATAATGGATCGACTTTGGACCTGCTCTGTTTGCCTTGTTGGTGAGATTGGGAGAAGTCAAGGGAAGAGACCCCCGTAAGCTGCCCTCAAGGTGCGAGAGCAAATATGGGATGAAAATCTAACAAACAACTAAAAGGATAAATGGTGGAATCAGAATTGCCCCCAGGGTGGTGCTAAAACCATAAACGTGAAACGTGTCCGTTTTTCTGGGCCAAGGACGCTCAGCAAAGCGGATTTTTGGATCGGGAAGCAGGACCGAAACCGAAGATTTTGTTTACAACAATCGAGATAAAACTGTCTATCGTCGTCGTCATTATCCCGTTGTGCGCTCAACCCCTTGTCCTCCTTGGGGACAGCTTCAGAGCCACGTCCAAAGCTTCTCTGCAACGTTAGTGAGCTTTTAAAGCTCATTTGTGGGTTTTAAACGGGATGGATGAACAGTTTGTGGGCCGCCCTGGTTTCTGCTGATTCTCCTGAAATGTTAGAGCGGAAGGTTCTCTTCGAGGCCAAGCTGGACAGGCTGCAAGCTCACGATTCCGCCTCTTGCAACGACCTCCCTAGGTTTGTCCTCTTTTGCTCCTTAGGGCAGGACAAAAACAGCGCAAATGAGCACGACGAGGAAGTGAACGTCCAACAGTGGGAAGGAACCTCTTCGAGACTCAGGGACGGCTGGTGGAACTGACCAGGAATTGTCCAGCTCCTCCTGAGATGGCAGAAACTGTCCAGCAGGGATACTGTAATTCCCCACCGGTGACCTATAGTTAGGGTTAGGGTCCTCCTCACCGTCCTCCTCACTGCTGATTCGGTACGACGACGGTTGCATGCTTTGAGAAGAGGCTTGAAGTCCCGAGCGGGGAAGTGGCCTCAGTGGATTTCGACCAATGTATGTTGGACAACCAATCTGCCTCGGACGATGTAAGGTCCTTGGAGGCCCTGTGGTCCAACCCCATGCCCAAGATAGGAGATCTTTGGCAGGGGGTGGCACCACAACACCTCCACGATCTCTTCTGAGAAGCCTGGCTTGACAAACCTGAGATAATATGATGATTTTCCAAAGAAGGCAGAACCCTGAAACTTTGGACACTGAGTTCAGTCCTCTGCTCCACTCAGGAACTCAAGTGTCCCCGGTTGACTGCTGCTCAACCTCTGCTTGAACACAACCCTCCAAGGGCATCACCCCACTGAACAGTTTCCGTGGCATTCAGCGGAGCATTGCTTTGCCCTAACTTAAGGGTGTTCGGCAGACTCTGCTCGGGAGGTGGCTGGGCAGAGCCACCACATCAGCACCAAACAGATGTTTGGTACACCACGACACTCTCCTCCGAACGCGATGGGCCACGCAACAGTGGCGTGGTGCTGCCTTCTTGCTGTTGTTCAGTCACTCAGTCATGTCCGACTCCTCGCGACCCCATGGGCCCCAGCACGCCAGGCCTCCCTGTCCTGCACTGCCCACCAGAGTTTGCCCACGCCCACCACGTCAACGATACTATCCAACCGCCTCATCCTCCGCCGTCCCCTTCTTTCTTTCCCAGCATCACGTTCTTCTCCAACGAGTCCTCTCTTCGCATGAGGTGCCCACATTTTTGAGCTTCGGCTTCAGCATCGGCCCCTCCAATGAGCCATCAGGGTTGATTTCCTGTCGGGGTGACTGGTTTGGCCTCCTTGCCGTCCAAGGGACCCTCAAGAGCCTCCTCCAGCACCGCAATTCGAAGGCATCAATTCTTCGACGCTCAGCCTTCCTGACGGCCCGAGCTCTCGCTCTCATGCTGCTTTCCATATGCTGATAAGAGGAGCTCGAGGACACCCACGGGAGTGTTATTCCATGTCCTTCACCCAAGGAACACTCACAGCACATCTCTTCCTTTTTCTGAGCGAGCTTGTCATGAGAAGGAATATCCTATCCCTGCCCAAATCATCTTTTCTTCCTCTTTTCGGGCAACGCTGCCGGCTTATCTCCGACCAGCTTCGCTGTCCCTGCCTTTTCCAAGAAGCCCGACTCTTTCTTAAAATCAGGTCCCCAGAACCCCTCCCAGCACCTGGAGTGAGCCTGACCCATGCAGGAGAGAGCGAAAGCAAACCACCCCAGGCTTTTGACTCCTGCCAGCTCCAAATCGCGTTGGGCGGTGCTGTTCGACTCGCAGAAATGCAGAATTTTTGGAAAGGGGCTTCCTTCACCCTTCGAAAACAAATCGGCGGGACTAAAGTCTGTCCCGAAGGCACCTGACACATCTCGATTCTTCCCCCGTTCTGCTTTTCCAATTAAAAGCATCCACCCACTCTCAAGCTGCTGTTTATCCCCAAGGCATGGCGTAGGGGAGGCGTGGACGTGCTCGCCTGCTCCGTGCCAAAAGGAAAGAAAAATCAGATGCAAGCTTTGCAGTCGGGGAACGGCTACTTCGAGGTCAACTAAACTGTCAGGAGAAAGGAGATATCTGAGCATTCCTCAAATTATTCATTAGGGTGGAGGGACGGAGGGTGATGTCATTCTGCATGTGTGCAGTTGGTTGCAGGCTGGGAAGGGAGGACGACGAGTTTGGAAGGATTTCTCCGGAGAGCGTGGGACGGGATGGGGCTACAGGGGCTTAAAGGAAGACGTATCTGGGGGGAGTCGAGAAGCCTAATCTCATTTTTGGCCCTCAGCCTTCCCTGTCTTCCCCATTTCTCTCCTGAAAGCTGAACTGCTTTGCCCCTAGTTTCTAACCAGGGACTGGAGAGCCCAGGAGAGATTGGAGAGCCTCGACCTTTTCTTCAGAAGGAGAGGGATTACTTCGCACCATCTCACTTTCATGGCATCGTACAAGGGATCTTCGTCTTGGAGAGGAGCAGCCCCACATTTCCTCACGGCCAGGTCTTGAGATAAACAGAGAGGTCACTTGTCCCTGGTTTTTATTGCTCACCTGCCAGTTTCCCTGCACTGGTCAGTTTCAGTCCCTTTCTCTTGCCAGTGAAGAGGGTTGGAGGACCGGCAGTGGGTCAGTTTCGGTTCTTGCACTTTACCGGGCTTCGTTAGTTGCACTGAGGTGGGGGGGAGTGGGGTCCTTAAAGTCTATATTCATTTCCAAAAGGTCCTACCTTGCCTGGGCTCGAAGCAGAAGAAATTGAAAATGGATGGGAGACCACGAGGATGTTTAATTCTATTCTTTTCCCGTGATTTTAGCCAGTTGAGCTTTACACTTCCCTTGGCCAGTCTCTGTGGAAGCCTTTAAAGATTCCCTGCTAAGTATTTCATGCACATAAGCCCAAGCTGGAAAAAAATGAGCCATCTCCCAGGTGTCCCGCCTGGAGGGCTATGAAAAAAATCTGCTTTTTCCTCCAGCCAGGGCCTGGGTTCCTCACCACCGCTCCCTCTTCTTCCGACAGATACACGTCCTCGTAAGCTGGGCGTCTGGGCCTTTCCGCGCCGAGTCTTGTTTCTCGGCTGTTTCCCCCTGAGTCTCGGAGGGCGGAGGCGGCTTCATGATTTCTTCCTTCGGCATAGCCCCAGAGCTCCCTTTCAAGGGAGGCACAAATCTGGGAAAAGAAGCCAGATGTTGCCGCTGACAATGGGATGGGTTGGCGGGGAGGATCCTTGCGGATCGAGGGCTTTGGAGGATCCCTGCCTTCTCACGCCAGCTTCAAAGGTGAGCTTGAACGGGCTTCCGTTGCCTTCCCAAGCCGATCCCCGTTTTCCTTTCTTGAGATGCCGGCGGCTTTTCTCGCGTCACAAGGGGGAAGATGGGCGATTTCCCAGCCGTGATTAATGCCAACAGGTGCCGGGGCTTTGTCCTCACTCACCTCATCCCAGGTAACAGAAGGTGCAAATTCTGGGCTTTGCGTCTTTTGCTCCTCGCCTTTCGATACTGGGAAGGCTTTAGAGCTGCTTGGGCCAGGCTGATGCCCCCCCAAAGTTCAGAAAGAATCTGCCAGTTTTCTTCCAGCCGCAGTTTTTGGAACGAAGCCCATGGTGCTGTAAACCAACCAGGGGAGCTAGACCTCATGAGACTTCTCTCGTCACTCAGTTCCCCCCCCGCACCCTCAATATTGGTGCTGGCATCAGGACTGGCATCAGCCCCCAAAAAGTGACTTAAAAGGCCCAGCCGTATGGAATTCTTAGTAGTCCTCGACATACAGCCCTAACGGAGCCCGCTCTCTTAGCCAGGCTGAAAACCCGCTCCGTTTCTGCTCTCCCCGTCCACCCATGACTCCGTTTTAAATATATATGTTTCATTTCAAAGGATGAGACTGGTAGGGTTTTTTTTTTTTACTGTTGTGAGCCGCCGAGAGTCTTCGGATTTCGGCGGCATAAAAATTCAACGAATAAATAAAAATAAATAAATAAATAACAAAGCGGGCGTCTGTCTTCGGCCGGACCAGGCAGATTCCTTACGGGGCGAGAGTCAGAATAGACGCACGCCTTTTTGACCACGGTTTGCTGTTTTTAAAGAAAGCCTCTGCCTTTTTAAAAATTTTTTTCCAAAAAAGAGGGCGCCCTGCAGCCTCAAGGAGACAAAGCCATGAGCCAACACACCTGCCCCGTCAACCTACCTGCCAGGTTCGTCGCGGAAAGAGGCTGTTTTTAAACTTCACAGCCGCTGGCAAAGTCTGGGGCTGCTTCACTGCGGAAGGACGACGGACGGCATGCGGGAAGATGCCAGCTGGGGTGACATAAAAGCACCGGTTACGTCGCTTGAGCGAGATGAAAGGCTGGCACCGATTTTTTTAAAGTCGATTTATTTGAAATGGCACGAATCCCTGAAAATAAAAAAAGGTGTTTTTCCCTTTTTTAAATCTGCGCTTGGCTCAGAACGCTTGGCCGGCGGAGCTCCGGATTTCATCGCTGCTTTTGCCCGGCCGGCTTCATTTTACTCTTGGCTAATGGGGGGCGCGTCAAATGGTGTGTTTCCTTGATGAGCTCGTGGGTGGTGTGAACCAGGATCCAGGTTGCACGTGTCGTGGGAAGGAGCCCAAAGGCGTCACAGCCTGAGACGGAAATGAGCAGGTTCCGCTTTGCAAAAAATGACCCTTTAATTGGACTTCTCCTCCTTGGTGCATCCCCCCCACTGTTGTTGCTGTTGTTGTTATTTCATTGCAAGTTTATATATGGGGGAGAAATTTAGAGATTAAATTAAATTAAATGAGAGATCAAGCTCATTGAGCTTAAGTCTGCAAGAAAACCACCCAGCTCAGAGAGCGCCAACCCTTCTGTTGGGATTAGTAAAGGAAGCTAAACTTCAGAAAGAGGGTGGGGAAGGGGGACCCTTGACCTCCCATGCTCTCTTATGTGCATTCAGCCCTTGCAGAATGGAGGAGCTGCGGCTGAACCGAAGAATCCCTGTTTTCCATTCAGAAGGACCTCGATTCAAGCCCTGGTGGGTCTGGAAGAAAAACCGGGGGCCAGCAGAGCTTGGAATAAAGCTCTGTTTCGCTCAGCTCATCATGCAAGACCGTGAGGACTCGAGTCCTGGTTATCGTCCGGCAGAAAACCACAGCTCAGGGTTGGAGAAGCTGCTCCCTGGAGGACCTGTACGCCCCACGAAGAAAGCGTTGCTGCTCTTTCACTGGGCGCTGACCATATTGTCCTGGCTGGACCAAGGTGGTGGTGAGGAGCTTCCCATGTTGTCCGTTTGAAAAGGATGATAACATCTGGAGACCCACTTCAAACTCATGGGGCACCCCTGACGTCTCCCCAGTTGGTGAGAAAACCACCAAGGCTACGGAAAGGTTCTGGTGGTGGAAGACCACACCTGGAATGATGGTTGCCGTTACATTCGCACATCCGGAGAGGCAAACCAGCACGAGTTCTGTTTCTTGCGGAAACGTGCAAGGTGGTTTAGGCAAACAGTGTTTGGATGAGGGGGAGAGAGAAGGACTCGTTCATTCATCTTGCAGTGGTGATTGAAGTACATCCACAACCTCACCCAACCCATTCACAGCCATGCTCCCCCCCTTTTTTTTTGGAAAATACAGGTAGTCTTTGACTTATGACCATAAGTCATAATGTAATAATGTGTAATGAGCATTCAAAGTTAGGGCGCTGAAAAAGAGTGGCTCATGCCCGATCCTTGCACTTGGAACCGCTGCAGCATCCCTGCGGCGACCGGATCAGAGTCGAGGTGCTCGGCAACTGACGCGCGTTTACGACGATCGAGCATCCTGGGCTCACTTTCCCGGGGGGCTTCTGACAAGCAAATTCAGCGGGATCGCTGGATTCCCGTCGGGGCTGTGGGATCTGCGTCAGGATCACGGCACAAAAGGCGATAGAATTCAGCGTCCTGCGACTCGCTGAAGGGCCACTTTGCTCAGCCACGGAAGCTCCGATCCCAATTGTGGTCGCAAGCCGAGGACTACCTGTCAGCTGTGGAACCGCGGCCGAGTCC
Source organism: Acrochordus granulatus (assembly GCA_032468055.1). Lineage (NCBI taxonomy): Eukaryota > Metazoa > Chordata > Lepidosauria > Squamata > Acrochordidae > Acrochordus > Acrochordus granulatus. Next base: position 393,341 of record JANHZU010004404.1, read on the forward strand.
CGGGTCACCAACATCCGCAACGTAACTCTATGCAAGCATGATGCTGCTCCTTGTCCATATCTCTGAAGGCCTGGCGAAACCGTGGGAGACGTGGAGATATCTGAACCCGATGAATGAACTGGCGTGACCACGTGACCTGGGGGTTTATCCGTCCTTCAGAGCAGGTTGACTTGGGCTACTACCTGTTTACAACCAGTTCTTCCAAATTCTTTCCCGGCCTTTCTGTAGTAGCTGAGTTGGCCAGCCAAACGTTCGACCTGGCTCGGGTGCGGGTAAATCCCCTCGCTCATCATCTCCTCGTAGAAGCAGCTCAAGATGTGGGTTTTCTCCAACAACCCGAAGGGAACGATCTCCGCCCCCGTCCAGAGAGGGTGGACGTGACTCAGGAGGGGGCGAAGACTGGTGTGAAGCTCTTCCATTTTCCTCTGGAGGTGCAACGGGTCATTGCAGAGGTTCTGGAGAAAGTGATCGGTGATCTCCTCCCCCCCCAGGCCGCTCACCAGGATGTACACGGCATTGAGGTACTCGTTGGTTTGGTTCGTCTGGAAGAACCCACCCAAGGTGTCCAAGAGGGTTCTGGGCATGGATTCCACCTCGTCCAGAATAAACACCGGGATGACCTCCTCCATTTCAGCTTGGGCTACCATGTCCCCGATTGTCTCCGACAACTGCACTTGGCACGAGGAGACGGAGGCTTCGTCCGGGCACTGATGCACTGTGAAGTAATGGAGCACGGAGTGGGGTCCCACGACGGAGCGGAAGTGCTTCGCCAGCAGCCAACCGATGTGGCTCTTCCCAACCCCGCTTGGCCCGTTGAAGGAGATCACCAAAGGCTTGTTGTGGACATGGGTGGCCAAGTAATCTTTCAGCAACCCCACGACCCTTTCGGTTACCAAGGGCTGCCCAAACACTTCCCGGGCCATGGTCTTCTCCAACCCGTCCAGGTCGTATTTCACGAGGTTGTCATCCAGGTTCTCAATGGCGTTGAGGATCTGGAAGCAAATGATGGCCATGAACAAAAGGAGAAATCTCTTTGCTTTGCTCTTGTGCTCGGTGGGGAGGTATTTTTTGGAGCTTTCCGGGTACAGCACTCGGGGATTCCTCTACTTCTTTTTCCGTCTGCGGAGCTTGGTCGTGGGAAGTGGGGCGGAAGGGTCGAAAGTAAAATATTGGGAACTGTTCAAAGGAGCTTGGTTGGAGGCGCTGCTTAATTTGCTTTTCCCCAAGGAAAGTTGCCGCTGGAAAAGTTTGACTTGGGTATCCCCGGGCAAGTAGCCGTTTCTCAGCACGTGGGCTGTCCTCCGAAGACGGATCGCTGCCCGCACTGGGGAGGACAGCAGAGAGAGCTTCTGCGGGCTCTTCAGAGGGGACTTCCGGCCTTCCATCTTGGCTTCTTCTTGCCGATCAGACTTTTCTACGAAGCAAACAAAAATGTGAGTGAGGGGTGAGAAATGTCCTGCTCAGCCACTGACCAACCGCCCTGAGTGAAATGATGGAAGCTCTTCTGAGCTCAGGGGCATGAAGGCTTGGGGCTTGTCAGCTGGAAGGTGGGCACCCGAGTTCGAGACCCAAGCTCCGCGCAACGGGGTGAGCTCCCACTGTTCGCCCCAGCTCCTGCCAACCCAGCAGTTCGAAAGCATGCCAAAATGCTTCATCTGAATTGGTGGGGAAGGTAACAGCGCTCCGTGCGCCTCGGTGTATAGTCGTGCTGGCCACGTGGCCAGGGAAGCATTTTCAGGCAAGGCTGGCTCTTCGGCGATGAAACGGAGATGAGCACCGCCCCCTAGAGTCAGGCATGGCTGAAAGGGGAAACCTGTACCTTTATCTTGAGTTTGCCTTAGGAGATGAACGGTGCTCACCTTAAAAGAGGCAATCAATCCATGCTCTGCACTTCCTGGCTTTGAGATGGAAAAGGAGAGCTCAAGAGGATGAGAGGGTGAGAGAGGAGAGCGCAAAAGCTGGCTTGAAACCCAACATTAAACATACTAGGATCATGGCAACCGGTCCCATCACTTCCTGGCAAGTAGAAGGGGAAGAAATGGAAGCGGTGGCAGATTTCACCTTCT
>JANHZU010004404.1:406985-430395 GCA_032468055.1 Acrochordus granulatus
AAGATTCTTTACTTGGCACTACACCAGCTTCCTAATTTTTAAATTAAAAATGTAGGCGTCAGGTACAATAGGAGCCTTGTGAGTGCCAAAACAATATCCACAGATACCTTGCCATTCCAACTCCAGGTGCCACTCAGCATATTCTAGCCTTGCATCAGCCAGAGATGAAGAAACTTCCATTAGTAAAAATCTGGTTTCTACTGATAACTGACCTGGGACTGGGGAACTGAACAGGCCTTATCTGTTGTCCAAAGGAACAAAACACAATGATTGCTATTTAAGGAAGAACACCAGAAGTCCGCTTGCATCAGCAATAGATTAACACCAAGTTGTGGTCTCCAAATACTGGCCTCTTTCCTGAATCTCTTCTCTGTTTCTGTTAGTCATGTGCCTAATTGAAGGGCCAGGATCTCTGTTTTCAATAAATATCTGAAAAATAGGATGAAAAGTACAGCAAATGCAGAATGTCTAAGGCTGCTGGGAGGATGGGTGACTGCCTTTGCATTTTTTCCAAAGCTCCCAGGTCTTCTTCCTTATTAAACTGGAGCTTTATTATGCCTGTCCACATAATATGGGTTTATTTCTGGGGAACCCAGCCAATTGCTTCTGGGTTTTGCAGTCCTCTCGGTTGCAAAGTCAGGGCAGCTTCTGCTTCTGCAGATCTATCCATTTCAGAACAAGTCCTTCCCCCTTTTCTGCTTCCCCCCTTTCTTATATTTAAATAGCGAGAAAGAGATGGCCATTTCTGGGTGCCTACTGCGTGCATGTGCATGCATGGTCAAACTCTTCCTTCATTTGGAGTATGGAATTATAATCCTGTCTTAGCACCCTATACACAAAGAGCTCTTTTCGGAAAGGCCAAGAAGAAGCCTGTGTAAAATGAATAGAATTAAAAGCATTTTTTCCCCTGGAGGTAGGCACAATAGCTATGTCTAAAGGTTGGACTAAATCTCCCATTGTCCTTGCAATCTTAATTGGGTTCTGCTGTTTTCATCCAGCCCACCAATCATTGGGCTGCTCTTCAAGACTAAAAATAACAAGGGATTTTATTTTGCTTCTCTTCTCGCGCATCAGCCATGGCTTTCTAATTTCTCTTCCCTTATGTGCATGGCCTTTGTGTCTGATTCAGCATCACTCCTTCGGGATTGGTGTGTGCTGGTTTTTCCTTTCTCATTTCGATGATATGGATCCTCTTGGGAAGTCCCTTCTGGGCTGAGATTTGCTGAAGTCCTCTGGGCTCACCATAAAGCTCCCCAGCTTTCCTAGAAGCTTGTGGGCATGTTGATGGTGTACTTTCAGTTCACTTGGGAGAATATCTTGGTGTGATAGACTTACTTCAGTGTCCTCATTTGCCTCTTTGCAAGACAGAAGAGCAGTGTTTCTCCCTCTTAGCAACTTTAAGATAGGTGGACTTCAACGCCCAGAATTCCCCAGCTAGCATGTCCCAAGTGAAACATCTGTAAGAAAACAACCAAGCTCAGAGAGCCCCAAGGACCCCACAGTTCAACCCTGAGCTATAAAGAGTCTCTTCTGTTGGTATGGTCCAAACTGCTAAATAATATGCCTGCTAAGAGAAGATTGGCTAGGTGATTAGTAAGAAAGAGCAGAGGAGCAAACACAGTTTTACCTGAAAGACAGTGACAACTTAGCAACTGCTGGACCAGGTCAACAATTCATCAGTCTTATATTTTGTGTCATCAAGTAAGAGATGCAATCAAGAACCTTTGGCCTTTTCTTTCCTGAGGCTGACACTTCAACAGAAGTCATCCAACACAAGGATGTCTTAGAAGTAAGGGCCATTGTGTATCTTAATCCATTTTTCTGATCAGGAGCTGCTGCTGCTGCTGCAGGCTCACTAGAAAGTACAATAAAAGAGAATATCTGTAGCTCAGGGTTGAACTGTGGGGTCCTTGGTGCTCTCCGAGCTTGGTTGTGTTCTTGAAGACGTTTCATGACCCAACAAGGAAACATCCTCATTAGAAAGTCCAACAAGAAACTTTGTGTATGGAGTTTGAAAGAGGAGAAGCTGGCCCAGGTTTAGATGCAGAGATAGTTTCCAAAATATTTTAAGCACGCCATAACATTTGAAGAGACATTTTTAAATGAATTGAACTCCTTTGGACTTCTGGATTTAGTTCATACTATCTGCTGGCTCCGCAGTAGACCTGGACTTGCTTTTTTTGCTCATGAGCTGCTCTTAGAACTGGTGGTGGCTCTTCTATCTCAGACAGAAGTCTTTTTCTGTTCTATGGGCTTGGTCCATGCTCTTCTTAATGGAAGTTGTTAAGAATGAAACCTGAGATCCTTATGCATGCAAGCATCTGCTCCCCACTGGTTAGGAAACTCTCCCTGCTCCCCTGGGACAGTTTGTGAGCTTATAGGAGTAACTAAGCATCCACTTAGTTACTTTCTCCTACATGTTCCCGTCATAAATTTCGGGTGGTTGTTGTACCTTGCAAATGTTCCAGCAGATTATGAAAAGATAAGCCAAGAAATGAAGCAATTAAAGCAGCTGGAGACAGAAAAAAAGTGTGTGTGTGTGTGTGTGGGTATGTGTATACATATACGCACAAACATACACACTTTCTAATTTTAGCCAAGAAGCTTCACTGAGTCAACCCAATATTTTTCCTTGATCAGAAGAAGCATTGTCACTGTCCAAATCTTGGCTGAGACTTGGGGAAATAATTTGCCTTTTAATTAAACCAGCATTTAAAGAAAAAAATAAATCAGTGAAGAACGATGTGGTCCCTCAGGCAACCTGCGACATGCAGGTCACCACTGTTTTTTTAGTTGACTTTTTTGGGGCCATCAAGACACATGGGCACTGAGGTCCCTTTGAGGTCTGATTTTTGAGCACATCGAAGTTGTGCCTTGGATCAGGAGGGTCTTAAGGCTTGGTGCTTTCTCATTTAATGAACTTAGCGAAGTAGAGGGGCTCCATGCCTTGATTTAGATGTAAGATTTTGCACAGTTCAAACTAATAGGCTCTTCTAGTTTCCCATACCATGGTTCAACCTTCCCACCACGTATAGTTGGGTTCCTGCAAGGCCCACAGCCCCGGTGAGATGAAATGTTGAAGACCCCCAAGGAAAAAGCAAATGGGACCATCCTCACCTTGCATATCTTTCAACGTCTTGTAGGAGAAATGAACTTTCTGATGGCTTCCTTGAATAAACCCGTTTGGCCTCAGGCTCGGGAGAATCCCACGAAGAGCCCATGTTCCTGATCCTTCCCATGAAAATGTGATGTCAAAATGGGGAAAATAGAACTATTTTGATGAAAGACAAAAGTCTCCCTAGCTCGATTTCTGGTTTGGAGACCACTTTTGGGCTTCCTGGCTTGAGAAAGATAAAAATGCACTTTGGGCTTTAGGATTTGCTGATTCGATTTGTTCTGATTAGAGATCTGTCGAGTTGTTGTTACTGTTGGACTTGGGTTGCATCTTTTTTATTTTTATGTTTAACAAAATAAGAGGTTATTTTGTTGCATAACTCTAGTGTTGTTTTGAGTGTTTAATTTCTCTATTTTTTACATGATGTTTCTGTGATTTTGTTTGGAGTACAAAGAGTAACTTTGTAAGTAGGTAGAGGTTACTTTACGATATATCTGTGTCTGTTTTGAGAGAAGTAGGAAGTCACTTCTTTTTTTTCTTGTCACTTTTTAACTTTTTCTCCTTTTTGATCCCTTCTCCATCAATTTTTACTTTTTTTTGAAACTTAATAACCTTGATTTTAAAAAATGGGCCTCGAAAGAACCTCCTTGTGTAGGTTAGGTTGGCTGAAGCATTGTCCAGGTAGCATTTTCCATGCTAAGCAAGGCAGTTGTTAACCGAGTCACACGTGATTTTACCACGGTTGTTAAGCCAGTCGCTGCAGTTGTTAAGTGAATCGTGCATTCATTAAGCAAATCTGGCTTCCCCCATTGACTTTGCTCGTCGTAAGCCAGCCGGGCAGGTTACACATAGCATTCACATGACCCTGGGATGCTGCAGCCTTTGTAAATACGTGCCCGTTGCCGAGTGTCCAAATTTTGATCGTGAGACCATGGGGATGCTGCGACAGTCATAAGTGTGAGGACTGGTCATAAGTCACTTTTTTCAGTGCCAAACGGTCACTAAACGAATGGTTGTTAAGTCGAGGACCACTTGCACAGAACACCGTGAGAGCCTCTTACTGTAGCTCGTTATCTTACATTTCCTGATTTCTTTGTTATACTGCTAAATACCCCCGCATTATCACGTATACTTAGCTTCTTCTGGTTGCAAGAAAACTGCCTTTTTTAAACTGAAACTGCCTTTCAGTCCAGCTTCCTCTTCTCTCTATGCGGCTTTCAGCTGTGGCTGCCAGCGCAGTGTTCTTTGCAGCATATGCAAGCCAGAGGGGGTCAGCCAGTTCAGCTCAAAGGCCTGATGTTTTTCCCACACCACTTGAGAAATCTTTTCTCTCATGGTTGAGGCATATTTGTGAAGGGTGCGTGCAAGGCTGCCTCAAGAAATAATCAGGGGGAAAAGGAAATAAGAATTATGGCTCTATTCAAAAAAAAGAAGTCTGCAGAATTTCCTGTTTGATATTCGCTGCTGCTCAATAACCATGTGGTTTTTGCCATCTGTAAGTTAGCAAAGATTCTTTATTGCTGGCAAAACTATCCCATTTTCTTTCCAGCTCAGATTCAAATATGGCTAGTTAAGTCTACGTTAACTATCTATCTGTGTAGCTCAATTCAGAAAGGATTGTTGTCAGAACTCTTTGCGGCATACAGGAGATAAGGCAAAAACATCTTGTCATTTCCCCCCTTTCTGCCCAAGTGCTTTAGCCTCTCTCTTCCAAGTCACAGTAAGCAGGCAAATATAGTTATTTCAAGTTATCCCACATTTCAAAGCAGCTTGTGGCAAGAGTCTCAAGGATAGCCAAATAAAACATGGCAGTGACTAACAGCAACCCCCCCCAAAAAACAAAAAAAAACCCCAACCCCTAGACATACACCTTGCATGCCAGAATGAGAATACCAGCAAGCTGAAGTGCAAGGAAATAGTTGTTTAAAATATGAAAATGTGCACCTGTCCCCTTTATGTTGAACCTGAATCCACCTTGGCTTCAGCACTGACCCATTACAATTGATCTGAAGCATCTCTGTTTTTACATTCCACCCCCCAGAATAAAAGATAAATTGAAAAGAAAGGAAGTAAGGAACAAACGAGTGCAAGAAATAAAAAAAGAAAGAAAGTTAGGAAATACTGCAAACGACTTCCAATCTTTTCAACTGATAACTGCAATCTTATTGTCTCTCCTTCCTCTTAGATGTTATAAGTTCCTTCAGCCCCTCATTTCATCCACATTTTTCTTAATCTTCAAATCCCTACACATGTCCTTTTTTCCAGCAAAACGTCATTTTTAAAAAATTCTTAGCTGTGCTGTCTAAGGCATCGTGGGGGCTATCTGTGGTGTACCCTTACCTCTTTCGGGGCCTCTAGGGCTGCCCAGAGTGGGTGGAGCCTCCAAATGGAGGTCCTGTTTGCACTCCCTGGGATTTTGGAGGGAGCATTCAAGAAGCAAAATTGGGGCCCTGAAATTGGGCAGACATGTCAAGGCATCCATTCCACCCCTAAAAGTCCCTTCATCATCTATGTTGCATTGCGCCTCTTCCAAATCCATTTTTGGAGCATGGCCCTTGCAAAACCTGTTGTGGTCCGCTTATCAACCAATGTCGCACTCCCCTCCCTTAGATCCTAAAGTACTTATTCGTAGTAATTAAAGAACTTGATCTCTGGTAAAGGTAAAAAGGTAAATGTTTCCCCTTTTAGTCGTGTCTGACTCTAGGGGGCGATGCTCATCTCCGTTTCGTAGCGGAAGAGCCAGCGTTGTCCGAAGATGCTTCCATGGTCATGTGACCATGACCATATGCCGTGGCGGATGGAATGCTGTGACCTTCCCACCAATTCGGGCTGTACTTATTGAGCAACCTGCGCTTTTTACATGCTTTCAGACTGCTAGGTTGGCAGGAACTGGAGCAAGCAACGGGAGCTCGCCCCGTTATGTGGCAGCGCTTGGATCTCGGACTCAGGCTGCCAACCTCCTGGCCGACAAGCTCAGTGTCTTCATCACTCGGCCACTGATCCCCTTCAGTCTCTGGTGGATAAGAGCTAATCTGTGCATCAGCTGATCTTGGGGAACATGTTGTAAGCGAGGGAAACTGTGCCCACTTGGGAGAGCTTTTGCCAATGGAATTCATGTACGGCTTCTGCAAAACAATAGGTCCTCTTCTGTCCTTCTTTAGGGTACGTGGTACTCGATACCTGTTTTGTCTTCCACTCCTTTTTATGCTGCTGTTTCTTGCCAGCAACCCTGCCTCTCTTCCTTCCCCCAGCATGTAATCTGATGACAGCAGAAATGGTTGTTATAACATGCACTTAGTTGATATCTGTTCAACATAACTGTCTTGGGAATCAGGTTTGGGGCTGAAAGACTTTTTTGAGCGGTGCTGCATGGCACATAATTCCATTTTGTAAACCGCTATGCTTAACAATTCCAGTGACTTGCTTTAACAATTGTGGCAGAAAAGATCGTAGAATCGGGCACGACTCACTTAACAATCGCCTTGCTTAGCAGTGGAAATTCTGGTCCCAACTGTGGTCATAAGTCAAGGACCACCTGTGATGCAATGCCAGAAGTGGACCATGCATCTTATAAGACGGGTGGAAATGCCCTTTTATTTTAATTCATTGCCTTTTTTTGCTCTGTCCAGTGATCCCTTGCGTGCAAGAAAGCTTGCTTCCAACTGTGGAATAAAACATTTGCTGCTAATATGTTTTAAATGCATTCCTTGATGCAGTTCTCCATCCTTCCTTGTCAAGCCATCTCATTGCAAAATCATTGTTTTTTTTTTTAATCCTTTCTACTTTTTCTCATGGTTCTCCCACTTCTCTTGCTGCACCTGGATATTTGCAGCCTCTGCTTTTTCCTATTCTCTCCTTTTCGCTCCTCAAATTTATTTTTTCCATCTGAGTCCAGACTGGCATTTTCTCATCTTGCTCATTTTTCGCTCCATGCCTCTCCTGTGTAATCTGCCTTACCCTCCTCTCTCCATCTGTTTTCCTCTTCCAGTGGCTTGTTCACACCACCTTGTTTACTTGCTTGTTTAATCCGGTGGGGTTTTCCATCCTGTCTTTCAGGGCATATGAGGTCGAAAGGTCCAGGAGGCAGAATGACAAGGGTGTTTCCTTGGATCATAGCAATGGGAGAATAGCTGAAGAAGTGGCAAGAATGGAGGTGTATAATTCTTCCCAGACACGCACATTTTAGTTTGATTTCGTTCCAATTTCAGATTTAGAAACACAATTGTGTGGGAGATCTTGAGAGGAAGTCATATTTGAAATTTGTGCAGCAGGATTTTTTTTTTAATGGTGGTGCATAAATTTCACCTGAAAGGCTTGGTAGAGGAATCTTATGATGCCATCTCCAACCAAAGTTAAGGCACATCTCAGCCCTGGTATGAATTAACTCATTTTTCATGTTTGTCCAACTTACTGAGACATAAATTAACTCAACAAGACTGGGTTTGCACAAAGCACTTTCCAAACAGCCTAATCAAGGATAATACTAACTAAGCTGAGCTTTGAGAGCAGTTATTAAGTTTGTAACTGATCTGGTTACCACCATATTTGAACCCAGCTTAGAATGGTAGGCATGGCTCCTTTGTTTATAGTAAGATATCGATGGAGGATAATATTTATAGCTCAGGATTGAACTGTGGAATCCTAGGTGCTCTCTGAACTTCATAGTTTTCTTGCAGACATTTCATTACCCAACTAGCGAACATCTTTGGTGTTAGAACGGGTGAGGTTTGCTCCACTCATTCAAAAATAATTTGAAGTGTGGGGTCCTTGATTCTTTCTAAGCTTGGTTATTTTCTTGCAGATATTTCATTCATTCATTCATTTATTAAATTTATATGCCACCGAACTAAAAAATGAGTGGAGCAAACCTCACGCTCTTCTAGCACTGAGGATGTTACCTAGTTGAGTAATGAGACATCTGTAAGCAAACAACCAAGCTCAGAGAGCACCAAGGATTCCATAGTAAGATATATTCCTTCCATGCTCACCCCTACATGTCTTCCTCCTTGTAAATGTTCCACTACATCTGCCTTAGTCTTTTCTTACGTATTGCAAGATAAATATCTAGTTCCTTTCTCCCTTAGAGTTGGGTCAGGATGGACAGTTCAAAACTGGCTGTCTATGGAAGCATTGATATGGATTTAATAGGAGAGAGGACCCTCCCTCCTATTAAATCCAGCGGCTGTGCTGAGAAGTTGTTGGGAGGCTTACAACACAGATCTTCTTAGAATAAGATCCAAATGCAGATGTGATGGATAGATGAATGTTCTTCTTGATCTCAGCTCTTTGATCATTGCAATACAAGGAGAAAATCCCCTCTTTTGCTCTACGAATTGTAAGCTAGTCTCATCTCCTTGAAGATCATAGTTCTGCATAGGTCACATCTGCCTGCCTTCCCTTGTACACATAAGTGATTCGGAAAGGACAATGGCCTAGCATTATAAGTGCACAGGTGATCATGAACTCATCCCTCTCCTCTCGGGAACTACGGAGTGAATTTTTCTTTCAACCAGCACTCGGTAAAAGCTCCATACGCAGGAAATTGTATGGCCTGAAGGCATCCATCTCAACGATTTAAATATATCCTGGCTGACAGAGTAGGCATATGTTTATGGATAAAAGTGAACATAGATCCAGAAGTTTTTTTCAAGAGGGACATCAAAGAAGGCTAGAGAGGAATTGAAATTTGCTTGGAAGCATAGAGGCCTTTTTAACGAACATTTAATAGATGAGGAGGAAGATGAAGAAGAAAATGTAAATTGTAGGGTCATCTTCTTTGCCCACTGAACTTAAAACTGTGTGTATTTTAGAAAACACTTTTGGCATGAAATATTCCACTTAATTCCATAACCTTGAGTATAATCTTAATGCGTGTGACCAATGGGGGAGCAATAGCCGTCTGAATCTGTCTGTGTAACCAGCAACTTATCTCATTCTCATTTATATTTCTGAATATTTCATATTGATAATTTGCTGGCTGGTGAGTTCCCACCCATTCTGCCAAGATATAATAAGATTGGTTTGGTATGAGGGGTGGTAGGCTGCACGTGGTAGGTGTGTAAGTATACACACAGGTTGTGTGTATACTTAGACATTTGGGTTTGTTCCAAACAATGTGTGCCTTCGCAAAGTGGGAGTGAACCCACTTCTGGTGTTGTTAGCTGTTTGAATATAATGCAATATGAACTGGAGGTAGCTAAGTGGACCTTGGATCAAGAAGTTTGAGCTGCTGGAGATGTTGGTGAAGTTGGCATTACGTCTTTATTGGCATCATACTTAGAGTTAGAGGTGTGATGGGGTAAACTGAGAACTGAGAGTCAGTTGGGTGTAGGGGTAAATGGTAATGGGCTAGAAATTGGGAGGCCATGGATTCTAGTCCTACCTTGAACATGGAAGTCAACTGGGTACCTTTGGGCCAGCCCCTTTCTCAGAAAGCAAGGGCAAGCCACTTCTGAAAAATGTTGTTGAGAAGATTGCAAGGACGTGTCTATGTGGTCATTGGAAGTCAGGACTGACATCAAGGTTGACTTGAAGACACAAAACAAAACTAACCAAACATCCATAGAGTCCTTTTACCATATTGAGAAAGAGCATCGTCCCCACCCTGATGTAGCCCCAGTCAGCACGGCCACTTTGTAGGATGCTTGGAGCTGTAGTCCGCCGCATCTGAAGGTCCACAGATACCCATTTCTACTTTGACTTGACCTATGATGAACTCCTCCGGCTTCAATGTTCATGTCAGCATTGAATTATCATATTATCCTAGGAGAAATACATCCTGTATTAAAGGAAGACAAAAGTATTTTGTTTCCCAGTAATGAATGGAAGGAAAGAACAGTGAATGTGAGTAGATTGTGAGTGAATATACTCATCTTTTTCTGTCTTCCTTGTAGATTTAAGCTGATTATTGTATTTTGCACCCTCATGCCTAATACAGATTGTATTCCTCATGCCTAATACAGGTTGTATTCCTCTATTTTTCCCCCAGGACTGAGTTTACCGTGAACGAAACCATGTCAACGTGTGGGATCGAAGATGATATTCCTCAAGGAGAGAGGAAAACAGTCACAGACTTCTGTTACCTGCTGGATAAGTCTAAACAGCTTTTCAATGGCTTAAGGTCAGTGAATCTTCCATGCCTTGATTTCCTGACCTTAATAAAGTCAGTACATTGAGGTTTGCCCACATTATATGCCTGTTGTGTGATCTGCTGTGGCCCCATTTTCCTTGCAAGTGCAATTCAGAGTGCTGGTTATCATCTTTAAAGTCCCTCTACAAGGTAGTCCTTGGCTTACAACATTCGCTTAATGATCAGTCAAAGTTACGGAGGACCTCCCAAAACTACTTATGGCCCATTTTCAAGGTTATGACAGCAGTGTGCATGGACACACACACAACACACACAGTGGTTCCGCAGCTGCATTTTGGGTGCCAGATCTTTTGTTTTTAATATTTGTGATTTTAATATTTTTTTTCTTGTATTAAACATTGTTTTATCTTTGGGTTGTGAGCTGCCCAGAGTTTGGCACATGACTTAAATAAATAAATACAATAAATCCTGGGTACTCAATAAATAAGCAAGCAGGACGGTGAGGAATGTCAGCTGACCTAAACAGATCGAGGACAGCGCAGATCTCATTACTGCTTGACAGTGAGATGGGCGTAAATGTGATAATACTTCACAATAAATAAATAGAATAACCGCTCAAAAAGTCTGCCCAGTTGTTCATGCCTCCTTTTTAACTCCTTTTCCACTGCTCCGATGCTAAATCTCCTCTTTCCTTGGATATATACATTCAAGTGTTGGCCAGGCCTGCCAGTATTTTTACTTTTGCTAACATTTTGTCTGGATTAAGGCAAAAGATTCTCCATTTTCTGCACCACGCAAGGTAAGATCATTGCTAGGCAATGAATGCATTCGATTCTTGCACTGGGGAGGACGTCGGTGGGCCGAGAACGTTTCCTTCATTGCACTGCAAGTTTCAGGATTATAAAAAGGGTTTTCTGGGAGGAGGGTCCTTCTGGATTTCAAAGCAATGGGAAGCCAAGTCACGTGCTTGCACTTGAGCTTGCCAAATTGACAGAGGGGGGATCACCCCCCACCCCCCCACACACACTTTACAATCCAGGGCTTGCGTTCCCTCAGCTGCAGAGGGGCTGTGCATATCTCAGCTGCTAGGAATGTCTGCTCAGGAGGGAGATGTTAGGACGCAGACACCGCTATTAAATCAAAACGCTGCAGGAAGCTGATTGCAAACAAGCCCACTGCTGTACAGGTCTAGACTGATCCTTCTTTTGCCTTGGAGGGACTTCTAATCCTGAAAAAGCCAAGGACCTGGCATGTCATTTCCCTTGTTTCTATCTAGTAGGTTTTATTCAAGCTGTCGCTTGCTAGATATTCTTGCAGGAAGGCAGCTGATGAATGGCTAATTTGGGAGAGCTATCAGGGTTTGTTGAGGGCTAGCATTTGGAGTCATTCTTAGATCATGCTGGTTTTCTCTCTACTCTACCCTAGTTTTCTTTGTAGGTAAGTGCAGTATGGACTTTCCCAGGTCTGTATTACAGGAAGGGGGTCCCCCCCACCATTAACAACCTCCATATGTGCTCGTACTTTTCTCAGAGCTTCAGAATTCCCTGCTTGTTCTTTCAGGCAGGGCGGGAAAGAGAACAATTTCATAAATCTCTGTTAGTGGCGATGGTTAGAGATCAGTTGCCAGGGTCGTAATTCCTTTGTGCATTTTGGCAAACAGAAAATTCCATGTTTCAACTCAGAGGATCTTTCATCTGAAATTTGGAGTAATGCTACCAGTTCTGGATGGACAAGAGAGAGACTTGGGCTAATTATATATCAGAGTATGATATTTTTATTGAATTAAGGCTCATGCTTTATCACTTTGATCACCCCTCTTTTTTATATATGAAATATTTTTTAGCCCACCTCTCTAGTCTGCCAGGTTTTTTATTTTATGTTAATGTTTTAATTAATGCTTTAATGGTGATTCTTTGTTGGTTGCCGAGAGTCTCCGGATTTCGGCGGCAAAGAAATCTAATAAATACATACATACTTGTGTGGAACTCCACGCCTTATCAAAAGAGTTATTTGAGAGCACACATTATGTAAAAATTAAAACTATTCCAGTAAACTGTGATGTTCTTGGTGCTCTCTGAACTTGGTTGTTTGCCTGCAGATGTTTCATTACCTGACTAGGTAACGTCATTGATGCACATGAGTGTGGAGTTTGCTCCCTAGTTTTCCTCTTGATAATTCCTGGATCATGATATTGTTTTCTGTTTGACTGTTTGTCTAATGTAAATCCCTGCTTATCTGGGTGTAGGCTGCTGGAAAGAATGTGTTCTAGTCTTTTTGTTTCCTTCCTAGATTTGTTTTATTGTCTCTTTTGAACAGTGTGTAAACATGGTTTATCTCTGTGTGCCTAGTAGAGTTTGCAAGGTGGGATCCGTGGGATAAGCAGACCTCAGAAGTCTGTCTGATGATTTTATTAATGGGTGCAAAAGAAGACAGAACCGATTGCCAAATACTCTTCATCCTGTGAACTGGACACCCTGGCTTTTTTGTTTGTTTGTTTATTTATTAAATTTATATGCCGCCGAAATCCGGAGACTCTCGGCGGCTAATTATCGTTGGTAATCATAGAGCTGCATCCGGGTTTGTTCAAATCAAGAGTTATCTTGGGATTACGTGCATGAACTTTTAAAAATAACCAAAGTTCCTATCCCCTTGATGAGCCTTTGAAAATCTTCCCATGATCTTACAGTCAGTCTGAGCACTTTGGTTTCCAATACTTTTAATCTCCACCATTCATTCATTCATTCATTCATTCAGTCACTCCATTCATTCATTCATTTTCTATCACTTTCTCATATATACCCCCCAAACAACCTTCCACTTTTTTTAAAGTGCCCTCACCATCTTGGAAGGATGCATATGCAGAAAATACATCAAGCATACTACTAGGCAGACAAGATGTGGCCTCAGAGATAAGGAAAAATGATGGAGAGATGCAGTGAAAGGAGGTGGAACATTTTTAAAATCCAGAGCCAGTAGATAACATTCAGAAATGCTCAAACACTTTCCTGATTCACTGAAATATAAGAAGGAGGAGAAGGTATAGAACAATGAGACTCAAAGATTCTGTTGTTATAGCCCATCTCAGTGAAAGTAATTTCAGCCCTCCTCTAGAGCTGATTTCCTAACATGGTTAGTGGGGCTATCCTAAGGCATGGAAAGGTGAGGACCACTGAAACATTTCTGAGTATCCCTCTCCAGCTATGGCTCCTCCTCTTCTTCCTGAGGTCTCTCAATTTACTGTCTTACAGAGATTTGCCCCAGTATGGGCAGAAACAGTGGCAGTCTTACTTCGGCAGGACCTTTGATGTTTACACCAAGCTCTGGAAATTCCAGCAGCAGCATCGGTAAGAGAACCATTTCAAGCACTTGACTGTGGGTCAAGGCAACCTCAACCCTTTACTAGATCACAGGATCCTCAGTGGGTAGGAAATGTGAGCATTAAACACATTGGTTGTGTTAGTCTAAGGTGGGATCCTCATCCAACTAGAAGTTTGACTAAGCTGCCTTTCCGAGCTCATTTAGGCAGCAAAGGGGGACTCGGAATATTAATGAAACAAAATCCGAACAGTTAGTGTGGCAGTTGTGTATTGAACAAGAATCTGACCTGCAGTTTCCTCTTTTGGGTTGGGGGGACACCAATGAAGACAAGTTCTGGACAATCGGTATGGCCTGAAGCGCTGGCAGATTGGAGAAATCGCATCCAAGATTGGGCAGCTTTATTACCACTACTAGTAAGTAACTGCGATGTGTGAAAGGAAAGGTTGGGATGGCAGAGCAAGGCTGACCCGAGAAGTGTAGGAATTCAGGCCTCCCTGAGGTTGTGGTTCTGAAAATACGGCATCGCAAAAGACAGGAGTCATCAAGTAGGACTTTCACGACATTCATGACTTCGGCGGTGCTTCTGAAGTCTTTCCATAATCCACGCGGACATCTAAGTGATGCTGGATGTCAGGCCAACCCAAATGTCACAAAACAGCAATGGGGTGTTTTGAGTTCTCCACTTTTGTCACACTGGGGGCTCCATTGTGGGGTGGAGTTGGCTCATTTTGGAACTGGAGGATCTTGCATTGAAGCAGACTCGATGTGGGGCCTGAGAGAAAGCAAACTGCTAAACGCTTAAGTCAGATTCTGCGACCGGTTGGCGTCAGGAGCTCCCAAGTCCCAGTGAATTGCATGGTTTCCTGAACAGAAACCGTCTTCTGGGAATTTCCATTTTCTCCGTTCAAGCACAAACGAGACTACCAGGAGCTCCCATAGTTGCCGTGTTTCCTCCTGAGGTGCTGCGATTGAGGATGGCTGTGAAGAAGACATGTGCATTCAACACAGAATCATTGAATCCCCCATTCTGCAACATGCCTTGACAGATGTAAAATCAAGGGGTTACATCTTGGTTACACCCTCCTCCTAATCCAGGAGCTGCAAATCAAGCCCTGTTACTCGTTGGAGGTCCTTAATACATCGCTGTCGCTTCCTGACAGAGAGAGAAGGGGAAAAATGGTGCTGTGCTCTTTCTCCATCTCATGGGTTTGAGCTTCACAGTCAACTAGAGAGATTAAAAAAGGAAGACCGCACGGACAGAATGTCTTCAAATGGCCCTCCCTGACCTGATGCTTCCCAGAAGTGCTGGACTTCTCAGGACTTGCCACCCGGGCTGGATTTTTAAGGGTTGGAATCCAACTCATTTGAGAAATGCCCACGTGGAAAACTGCTGTGGATGTTCTGATGCCGCAGAATCTGTTGATGTTGTGGTGTGTACGTAGGTTTGTCTTAGTCCCTTTCCCTCTCTGGTGGAACCTGAGATCTCTGATGAGAACTGGAAAAAAATAATGGGGTGAATTATTGCACTAGGGAAGAAATCTCTTGTTTTCCTCCCCAGCTGGGAGTCGAAAGCAGACAGCTGATCTCACCCCCTTTCCCCCCAACAGCCTTCGCACATCTGAAACAAGCTACCTGAACGAAGCCTTCTCGTTCTACTCTGCAATTCGGCAGAGGTCGTACTACTCCCAGGTCAACAAAGAAGACAGGTCAGGCCATGCCTCAGGCTTGTGAGTTTTCTTACGATTCGTAAGCAAGAAGTGCTGCATTGTCATTGTGCGGCTTGGGGAGATGGGGCGGCGGGAGGATTCTGTGACAAGCTCTTGGTTGAAAGAGGGGACATGCTTTTGAAAGTCTTGTCACCTGCTGAGGTTGGATCTCTGGAAGTTACCAGCAATGGTAAGTTCTCCTTGCCATAGGGTGTGGCTTTGCCTTCTCTTTGGAGGACATCAACAGAGAGAGCTTTTGAGAACAAAGCCAAGCCGGAGGTGACATGGTGAAGCCATGGTGACATGGTCACATGGACCACCAAGCCATGGTGACATGGTCACGGAGGTGACATGGTGAAGCCCTGCAGAAGAACCATCTTAAGAGGCAGGGACTCCTATTTTCTTTCCGCAAATGCCTCTTTCCCCATCTGCCTTCCTCTTTTCACAGGCCTGAGCTTGTCGTGAAGAAATTGCGCTATTATGCCCGCTTCATAGTGGTCTGCCTCTTACTCAACAAAATGACTGTGGTCAAGGATCTTGTGAAGGTATACTCCTCACCTCCTCTTCAGATACTCAAGGTTGTTGCTGATCAGCTTAGAGAGCACCTTTACAAGAAACATCTGCTTCTTTTCTCAGGAATTATCAGATGAGATTGAAGATTACACCCACCGTTTCAACACTGAAGATCAAGTGGAGTGGAATCTTGTCCTACAAGAGGTGGCTGCTTTCATTGAGGTAAGGACTAAAGAAATCCTTGCGTTACCGGTCATCCAGACCCCAGATAAGCTGTTTTTCCTTTTTCCTTGAATAATTCTGATCTGTTGGGTGAGAAAAAGAAACGGTAAGTTCTTCTGAATATATTTTTCAATTTTTTTTTTCTCTGTGGGTTCCCAGCTTGGTGCAAATGGAAACCTGGTTTAGTTGGGAGAGCTTACAAAACGGTCTGTAAAGGGTTCCTCTCCTTGGAGCGAAAGATCTGTGAAATTTGTAACAAGGCTGAGAGGACGGACCCTCCACCAGGATATTCAAAGAAATATTGGCTGTACTAATTGTTACTTCTTTCTTGCATGTACATTTCTGAGGTTTAATCTAATTCTTCTCACTGGGACCCTTTAAACTTTTAACTGGCTCTTCTTCTTTCTAGGCAGACCCTGTGATGGTCTTGAATGATGACAACACTCTTGTGATCCTCTCCAACCGCCTCTCTGATACAGGAGCCCCATTGCTGGAGCAAGGAATGATTGTGGGGCAGCTGACGCTTGCAGATGCCCTCATTATTGGCAACTGCAACAATCAGGTGGGTTCCCGTGCACTTGTGTATTTCATCACACATCACAGTAATGGTGTGGGAGAAGGAAGGGGGGAACCAGGGGTTAAGAGGGGGATCAGCTTGGAATCACTACGCACACACACATGCCAAAGGTCCAACCCCTCATGAAGGCTGTTAGCCTTATCTGTGGAGTCCAGGTGCTGGACTGGCAGTTGGAGAAATTCTTGTGACTTTGGAGCTTCAAGAAACCGTGACATCAGAACTGACCTGTTCCTCCAAGCCTAACAAACAGTGTGGTGCTGACGGGTACACCAAAGGTTCATCTAGATCAGCATTCTCCGAGATTGACCAAACAGGAGGCAGTAGAGCATCGGAAAGCAAGTGCATGTACTCCTTGACTTACGACCATTGGTAGAAAGACTGTTCAAAATTGCGATGGTACTGGAAAAAGTGACTGACAGCCATCTTCCCCTTTACAACCATTGCATCATCCCCATGGTTACGTGATCAAAATGTGGGCACTTGGCAACAGCATGTACTTAGGACAACTGCAGCATCCCAGGGTCATGTGATTGCCATTTGTGACTTTTCTGGGGGGGGGCGACAAACAGAGTCAATGGGGAAAGCAAAATAGTTGTAAACTCAGGTGTGACTCACTACCACATTGCTTAGCAACACATTGCTTAGCGATGGACATTCTGGTCCCAATTGTGGTCGTAAGTCGAGGACTATCTGCATCTTTTTTGAAGAGGAAGGATTCGCAAAACAGTTGCGACCTTTATTTTCAGTCTGTGTCTGCAGAACAACAGTTTGTCACAGTTGTTGTAAACAGAGATTGGCTGACTTGGTCAAGGTAGTTAGGGAAAAGCACATCTGTCCTTAGCTCGAATTAATAGCCCTTTTTAAATGGACTTTTGGAATGCCTCTTTCTGTTCTGCCAATCTTCTGGCGTTTAAAATGCACCTTCCTGCATTTTGTGGGCAAGTCAGTACCTGTATTTGATCCCTGAGATGGTGCTTGATGTTTTCAATAGTGTTTAGATGTTCTTCTACTACCTTCTGCTCATTATCCATAGTTTGTGGGAGAGCTATATCCAAGTTGCAAAGCTCTTTTTCAGGCTGCGAGCATTAACAGACCTGGCTGATCTCTAACCTGGTTTAAAGTGTCCTCCCCACCCCCTTTCTTTGGTAGGTGAAGTTTAGTGAACTGACAATCGACATGTTCCGGATGCTACAGGCGCTAGAGAGAGAGCCAATGAACTTAGCGACGCAGATGAACAAGCCAGGATTGCAGGCAAGTCTTTTGTGTAATATTGTCATGCTTGATTTTCCTTGGAATTGGGGTTAGCGCTGCAGGCTACATCCTGAGACTTTGTTGTATTCATTTATTATCAACATCCCTTTGCCTGATTTATATGTCTTGCGTTTCCTTCAGAAACTCTTAAAGCTATTCTAGTTGGGGTGAGATAGTATAGCAAGCTCAGAATTCCCCCAGGGAGTTTCAGTGACTTAGGGCAAACTTGGTTATAGGTCTCCTGAATCCTGGTTCCCACCATGCTGTTGCCTAGAGCACTGGATTTTGCCCTTTTGAGTCTAACACATTGAAAACAAGATTCCCAAGACTTCTCTTTCAGAAGAAAGCGCTCCCAATCAGCCTCGGGTGAAAAAAAATTCAAGTCGCATCCCTGTATGCTT
This sequence comes from Acrochordus granulatus, assembly GCA_032468055.1. Lineage (NCBI taxonomy): Eukaryota > Metazoa > Chordata > Lepidosauria > Squamata > Acrochordidae > Acrochordus > Acrochordus granulatus. Next base: position 425,179 of record JANHZU010004404.1, read on the forward strand.
CTTTGCCTGTCTTGAATATCTTCACTTTGGTGCGTGGTTCTCCTAAAAATACCAACTATGGAAAGATTGCCCATCTGCCCAAAAGTCATAAAGTATTTGTTTGAGCTCAGAGCATTCCATGCTCCTGCTGTTGCGATTCATACATTGGAGCATCTGTCTCAGAGCAGTGCATGAACCCAGCAAGGAAACCATGATTCCGTTTGAAACCCGAGCCAGATCCAAGAAGCCAAGGCCTTTTGTCTTCGAAAACAATAGTTAGAGCTTGTTTAAAGAGGTATATTTCTCTCTCAATGCAGGAGACCACTGAAAAACCAGCCAGAAGGGAAAACCCTCACAAGTACTTGTTGTACAAACCAACCTTCAGCCAGCTGTACACCTTCCTCGCTGCATCATTTAAGGTTTGTGCAAGAGAGGTGAGGCTGGTCTTGTCTTCTAATAGGAGGTTAAATCTTCCATATCCCTACTAGAGGCAATAATAGACTCGGTGAGGTCGAGCTCACCTCCAGAGAAGTTGAAGGTGATGCTGGACAGAAAACAGATAGGCTCTGAGCTCATTTTCATCTTGTTGTATGGAAGAATGGGTCCTTGGAAGGATTAGCATGGGCGTTGACGTCGTTCGTTCTCCCACAGCTTTGCCTCTTTGGGTTTTCCAAAAGCCTGGAGCAACCCACGGTGCTAAATCTTTAAAAATGTCTCTCTTTCCAAATGCATCTTCCTGACTCCTCTCCTCTCTCTCCTTCCTCCTCTGGGTTCTCTTACAGGAACTGCCTGCGAATAGCGTCCTGTTGATCTACTTGTCAGCCACGGGCGTCTTCCCTTCAGGTCGTACGGATAGTGAAGGTACAAATAAAGGAATGCTTCCTGTTGTGAACAGGGCTTGAATTCTCTTTATGATTCACAGACTGCAAGGCAACCTCCATTCTTTCCCCCTGCTCTCAGGAGAAGCCTGTGATTTCCTTCATTAAGCCAAGAATGGGTTTTCAACTGTTTGGGCCATATATTTCAGAGACCAAAAGAACTTGGTCCAGTTCTGGTCTTTTCCAGTTGAGACACAGTCCCGCATGGGCTTCTGCATTTTCACCCTAATGCTGATGGGCCTATCAGTCAGGGATAGGTCCATCTGTTCTTCTTCTGGAGAAGAAGGGATGAAGAAGCAAGCTTCTATGCTCCAGGGCTCCCTGTGGAGAACATCTGGTAGGACGTGACAAAGCAAAGATGTTCTTACTGTCTATTATGGATCATTCCACCAATATCTCCTGGAAAGTGTCAGAAATTCTGAATTGTTTTCTGGTTTCCACGACCTTTTTTGAAAACCCAGTTCAGAAATGAAACTGGACCTTTAGAAACTTTCCTACGTGGTCTGGGGGTCGCATCGTGGCTGTTTCCTTGTTTTCATGACAATTCAAGCCCTTCTCATGACGTCAGTAGTTTCTGCCCTCCAATCCTCACTTCTGTGTCCTTCCTTGGAAAAAGGACATTCGGGTGCAATTTGCAGTGTGTTACTCACCCTCCCCTCCTAAAGTCTCCCTCCCCACTTTTGAAATTTTCTGCTGAATCCTTGGAGAAAACAAAGTGAAACAAATGAATATCTCATGAAATTAAGTCTGGCTCCAAACAAGGGATTGATTCCTTTACATTGATGTTGTACTCACCACATTCCATCCATTTTGAGATTTGCATTCCTTTATAAAATGCATGCTTGTTACATCTTCCTTGCATGAATCATAACACTTTTCCAGAGCCTTTCATTCATTCCTCCCCATAAAATCCTGTAAAAAAAATTTAAAGGTTGTGGGTCCCCACATATCCCAAATACCTTTTGAAAAAGATTTTAGGAGTCTGCTTTGGTGCTGGATCCATTCTCTTCTCAGGAGCTTATGGGCTTTTGTGGGTGCTTTGTGAGCTCTTGTCTCTGATAATTGATAGACCAACCATCTACTTCCAAAGCCTTTGATATTTCCAGCATGTCTTCTGATTCTTGAGTAGAATGAGAACTGTTTGGCCATCCCAAAGTGCTGAGCATCATTTTTCAGTTCTTAAGCCCAAATATTAGAGAAACTTCTGCTCACCTTGATCTCTGCCTCTCTAGACTGTGACCTAGATTGCATGTCACCCCAAGCCTTGATCTGTAAGAAAACCAAAGGAGTCGTGCCACGGCTTGATATCATGAAGGAGCATATCACACCCAATGCAGTGGATACTAAGAAGATCCATCTGGTGGGCACCCAGAGGATTTATAGATAATGTGGTTTTGGCTCTCAGTTAAAGGTCTGCATTGATTGATTCACTATGTGCCTTCAAGTCAATGTGGATTCTTTCCAATCACATAGACGTCTCTGGGGTGCATATTGTCCAATATTAACGTTGAATTGTGGTTGAGTGTTTCATACCCAACTTGGTTGAGTGTTAACAAACTCGTCTCCACATCGGTTATAGAAACCATTATCAAGCCTTCATCCTTTCAACCTAGCATCTATACAGTTCAATGCTTTTCACACTTGGCAACCTTTAGATGTGTGGTCTAAACCCAAAGTCTGTTGTCCAACCAGTCATCTGCAAGCTCTTTCAACTATCACGGTTCTTCCAACTGGAATTGTGGTGCTTTTTCTGTGTTTATTTGATCATCAATACAGCTGCGCTCCTTACCTTGATTCCATTTGCTACCTGCAGGTCCCTATGATTTTGGGGGTGTCCTGACAAATAGCAACCGGGATGTCATAAATGGGGACGGAATCCACAAACGGAATCAATTGTACAAGGAAATGCATTGGTGAGTTGCTTGTTCTTGGGAGATTGGGCAGCTGGTCATCCTCTGCAATCACCATTGCGAGGTGGGTGGCCATATAAATCAGATTATTCAATCTGGGGTGGTATTCTTTGGAAAAACTGGGATTTTGCTCCCATTATCCTTTGCAGTGGCTTCATACATGGAGTGCCAATGAATGGTGGTTAGATTGTTCCTATATTGACAGTGTAATAATGGTGAATAACAACTATTTTTTTTATTTGTTTTAAGGGGTTGGTCTTAATGGGTTTATTTTATTTTAGTGTTTTTAATTGTATTTTTTATTGTTGTTAGCCTTCGGATTTTGTGGCATACAAATTTAATAAATAAATTTAACCGGACTGAGAAGGTTCCTGTTGGACCCTCTCACTTTATGATATTAGCCTGGTCGCAATCTCCGTTATTTCACATAATTGAATAAAGGAGAATGAAATGAGAAGAGATTTCATCCATGCCACCTGAAATATGCAAAATATGGCAAAATGGAAATGTAATAATAGATTCATAAAAAAATAACAGCAGCTTCTTCGATTCCACTCTCCCCCACTTTAAGGTGGCGAAACTGTTTGGATCTTAACCTTCTTTGATTCTAACATAGTTCAGAGCTTGACAAGGATGAGATTCAAGCGACGGTTGCTCCTGTGGCAAGAACAGCCTTGGCTGTTATCTCTGTTGTTAGTGATGGTTGTGAGCCACCTAGGGTTACTTTATGAGATGGGCAGCTGCGTAAGCCACGTAAATAAATAAGTTAAATGATTCTGAGTCCACCTTTTGGGACATCTGGACTGCACAAGGCCCTTTGCAAATGATTTTTTTTTAAAAATTGCAAAAATATTACAACGTGCAAAACTGCAAATGAATGCTAATTTAAAAGTCCAGCCACGGTTCTTAATTAGCAAGGCTTAGAACTTTTTTCTTTCGTGGATATTGTAATGGACATGCAGAGACGATGCAGGAAACATCTGGAGGGTCTAAAGTGGAAGCAAACAATTCAGAGAAGTCCAGTTGCCATGACTAAACCTCCAGATGCAGAACTTGAGAGCCATACAGGTAGTCCTCGCTCAACGACCAGTTGCTTAACAACCTGTTGAAGTTACAATGGACTCCCCCCCAAATTACTTACGACTCATCTTTGAAATTATGACTGCCGCATCCCCTGGTCATGTGATGACATTTTGGGCCCTTGGCAACTGGCTCAATCGGTTCCAGCATCCCACAGTTACATGACTGCAATTTGTGATTTTTTTTGCCATTGTCTGGCACAAAACACTCATTTGGGAGAATGAATTTGCTTAATGATTTCAGTGACTTGCTTTATGACTCTCATAAAAACGGTCGTAAAATCAAGCCAGGTCACATGGTGACCCGCTTAATGAACAGAGAGTTACAACAGAAATTCCAGTCCCAGTTGTGGTTGTTAAGCGAGGACTATTTTTTTCCAATACTTTTTTATTTAAAATAGGCACCACTTTCACTGGGGAGAACATCTGCAGATCTAAAGTGGGGAGAGGGCTCGGTGTGGAATGCACCATCTTTTTCCTACACTTTCTGAGTCCTTTCCTGTTTCTTTTTTCAGCTTGCACCCGGGTGATCTCTACCCTTTCACCAGGAAGCCTCTGTTTGTCATAGTGGACTCGTCAAACAGCGTCGCCTACAAGGTACGGCCCCTGCTAAGTTACTAGTCCTCTTGTGCATATTATCCAGGGATGCTGGGCTTACACATAGAATGGAATGAAGAAGCCCGTTGCGCAAAGATGTGAGCCTTACATTTGAGAAGCTTTTTCTTGGATCTAGCATTTAAGTTGCAAATGAGGAATAAGCTACAAATCTATTCTTCCCCAATTTCTAAAGGGTTGTAGGAGAGGAAACCCGAACTTCGGTTAGGTTTCTGCACAAAGCATCTATTTTGGAGTAATAGTCCAGAAAACAACAACAACTGCAGGACCCGAGTTGTAGTCCCGCCTTAGTCATGAAAGCCAGCTGGGTAACTGTGAGCCAGTCCCTCTCTCTTTTAGCCCCACTCCCCACCAAGGTGGTGGTTGTGGGGAAAAGAGGAGGAGGAAGGGACATTAGGTGTATATATTTGTTGCCTTATTTATAAAAACAACGAAGGCAATAATACATATCTGTTCCTGGCTTTCCCACACTGTTCTTTACGGAGTTAGACCACAACTGCAGAGAAATCCAGTAACTTAGATGTGTTCTTGGATTCACACGTAGTGATCCTTGATGAAGCTTGTTGGGTGGAGTGATCCGCAAGGACTGCTTTACGGATTTGCCCGTTGCATAAACCTGGTCAATTGCGGTTAGCCGGCACAGTGTGCAAACCAGGCTAGAGCACATTTTGGCAGGCTCCATCGCTTATTCCCCTCCCCTCCCCTCCCCTCCCTTCCCCACCTCCCTTCCCTTCCCTTCCCCACCTCCCTTCCCTT
>JANHZU010004404.1:442431-457115 GCA_032468055.1 Acrochordus granulatus
CTCCCCAAGTTGCCAAGAATTAATTGCATTCACACGATAGAACCCACTTGATGTGCAAACCTGTCTCCTGTAATCCTTGTACTCACGTGTGTCTCTTTAACGTATTGGAATTATGTAAGCCATATATTTATTCATCCATCTTCCCTTTTTCTTTCCTCTGATTGGATTTTTCTCCCAGCTGGTTGGCTATTGTTGATCATTCATGCTGTGGTATGTGCAGATGTATTTTTCTAAGGGTTCAACAGGAGCTCTTGGAACGTGATACGGGGCAATGTCAGTAGGCTCAAAGCATCTGATGCTTCCTTCAAGTTGACGACTGTTGAGAAGACTCTTCCACCACATCTGATTTTTTTCCAGGCTAACACTGTGATTCTCTAGAGACCTGACACGGCATTCAAGAAAACAAAATACTGTAAGAACAAACCCACATACCTGCTTTTTATGTTGCGTAACCCAAATATGACATATCTGGGGTTCTGCTATTGGTGTATTGAAGATTTTCATGTTGGTTATGTTCACTTAGAATGTGAAAACATTCATTGGTTGTGTACATGGGTTTTGTATTGAGCCCCACTCAGATTATATGTATAACCAATATACAATAAACATATTTGCTTAATGCTGTTTATTTGTGTTTCTAGGGTTAGGTGATCAGCACATTTCAAGTGAAATAATTTCAGTCGGTGTCTCTCTTGCCATGCGATCTTTAGAACTGTGCTACCAAAGAGGAAATCTTTTCTGTTCCTAGTTTTTATTGTTACTTCATTCTTCTTTCTTAATATATCTTTGGACACCAGAGGAGAGCCAGATTCGCCTACAGTGGCAAAAAGCTGGAAGAAGTTTCAAAGCACCTTTTCCAACTCGGACATCTGATTAAGAGGCATCGGCTTTTGTGAACCGCTTCTGATGAAGTGAAAAAGCTGCTGCCTTTTTAATAAAATTTGTTAGTCAGAAAGGGCATTAACAGCCTTCTCTCTCTTTAGAGAAGCTTTGTTAATTGTCTGGAAAATGGGTGTTTAGTGGAAAGAAAGTTAGCAGCCTTGGCTAATGCCTTCAAATGCCACAGGTAGAACTCAGGATTGCAGTTAAACAGTAGGGGCTGTTTAGATTTCCAGTGTAGTAACTGATTGGAACACAAAGATTTAAAACAAAAGCATTAAAATGGACTTTTCAGATAGTTCCTTGTTTTACCTCTCCTATTGTTTCTCATTTAGTTATTTAATGTGATTTTTTAATTCTTATTTTTTACATTTTTAAACCACCCATCTCCTTCGGAGAGGCTTTGTGCTGATTGTATCCTCCATGGACAAGAATTACTTTCCCAACACTTATTTTACAAACTCAGATTTCCGGATTTATTTGTCTAAGCTAGTGGCTGTGAAATTGTGAAATCCTTGGACTGACTTGTATAAGGAGGGTTTAAGCCTCGGAAAATGCACATTGGCCTCTCCTTTCAGGCATGGCAAACAAATAAATGTACCTTGCTGAAAAATATATCACTGCAGTAATTGCTTTTTTAAACAAATCAACTGTTATCACTGAGGGTGCTAGGAAGGGAAGTAAGTTAGAAGTCTCTCAGTTCTTCAGTTTATTGTACAAATATGGAAGATGCATTTAATAAATTAATAAAAATGAATAAAAACATTGGTTAAGGGGAAGAGAAGGAAAGCAGCAGTGATACTTCTCAACACCGCTGAATTTAAGGGTGATGTGAATTGGCAACACTTTTGAGGTACCCATCCATCCCCTGAAGGCGGTGTTTATCAACTTCAGGAGTTAAGGTTGAAGGACTGCAATTCCCAGAATTCCCCAGCCAGCCTGCTTTAACATGCATGGACCCCCAAAATTCCCCAGCCAGCCTGCTTTACCATGCATGGTCTCAACTCCCAGAATTCCCCAGCCAGCCTGCTTTAACATGCAGGGACCTCCAATTCCCGGAATTCCCCAGGCAGCATTCTGGCTGGGGAATTCTGGGAGTTGGAGTCCACCCATCTTAACATTGCTGAGCTTGGAGAACCATTGCTGAGAGCCTTAGACCATAATGTGGTTTGACTGGTTTGGGGGCTGAGTGGGATGCGCGATTCCGGCCATCGTGGCTTGCAGGTGAGAGTTAATCACGCAACGCGAATGCGGTTCAACAGCTCTTGCAAACGGTGCTCAACGGCGTGGGAACGTGCTTAAAGCCGGAGCAACTCCAACCTGGCGCCCTCACGCAGTTAGGACTATCAGTCACGGGCGCCCCAGCCTGCTCAATGGAGAGGATGACGTATTGCCGACGCCCCGCCTTTGCCTTTCCACCTCCCTATCATGCGAGGGGGCGCGGCCTCCCCGGCCACTCCCCTTGGGAGGTGCGCCGGCTGCGAATAACGCTCCGTCTTCCTCCCTCCTATGCCACTTCCGCCGGCGGCTGGACTCACAGCGTTTCCGCTTCCGCTCTTGGCTGAGGTGTCTCCTCTGTCCTGACCAGCTGGCGAGTTGCCGCCTTCGGGGCCGGGAGGCGTCGTCGTTCGTGACCCATTTTCCTTTCTTTTCGGGATGGAGGCCCGGTAGGCCTCTCTGTGTATCCAACCGGTCGTTCAAACGAGAGGTTAGGCGAGTTTGCTGCCTCCCTTAAACGGGTTCGCGGATTGTTTGGGGATTACGGTAGCCAGGTTTGTCCGTTTGCAGGCCGGCGGCCTTGCTCTTAGGGTGAATACGGTAATCGGGAAACCGGGTCGGCCTCCAAGTGTTAATAGGGAAACGGAGACTTTTAAATTCCGGGGTCAGCAAACGAAACAGGGTGCATGTGGGGCACCCCTCCGAAGCCGTTCCTGCTCCTGGGCTGCCTTTGCCTTGCAGGGACTCCTGGGGAGTTAAAGAGGTTCCTACAACACCTGAACCCAGGTTAATCAACCCAGTTGTGCCTTGACCGAAGTGTCTGTTTGATACAAGGGAATAAACACATATACATGTATTCACATATATATGAATATATATATATGAATATATATATATATGTATAAACACATATATATATATTTATATATGTATAAACACATATACCTGTATATACATGTGCACAGGAGGGGCGCAGTTGCGGTTGCGGTTCCTACAACCCGCTTCTGCCTAGTCTTATAATGCATTGTGTGAATTCAGCCAGTAAGTCATTTTAGGAGGGCTGCTGTGTGTGTACACATACATGCATACATACGAGGATTGCTATGTACTGTATGTCTGTATTTGTTTCTGTGTATCTTTATATAAATACATGAGAGTTGCTGTTTGTGTGTATAAATGTATCTGTGTGTATATGTATGTGTGTACACACGTGTGTGTACACATATATGAGTGTTGCTATGTTTGTATTTTTATGTAAGCATCTGAAGGTTGCTGTTTTATAAAAAGGTATAAGTTTCCCCTGCCCACTGTAGCCGACTCTAGGTGCTCATCTCCGATTCGCAGCTGAGGGAGCGAGTGGTCATGTGGCCAGCATGACTATACGCCGAGGCACACGGAATGCTGTTATCTTCCCTCCAAAGACAGTACCCATGTATCTACTTGCATTTTTGCATGCTTTCGAACTGCTAGGTTGGCAGGAGCTGGAGCAACTAACAGGAGCTCACCCCATTACGTGGCAGTGCTTGGGTCTGCAACTCAGGCTGCCAGCTTTCCAGGTGGCAATCCCAGTGTCTTAACCACTAGACCACTGCACCCCTCCTGTGCACATGTATATACATGCATATGTGTTTATATTTTGGGGTGTTTGTACATACAGTATATTGGAGTTAATAATTGTGTGTGTGTATATGTATGTGAATTACTTTGTATATGTATATATATAGAGAGAGAGAGAAAAGAGGGTTACTCTGTGTCCATATATGTGAAATACACACACACATATACATACAGTGAAAGAGCTGGTGTTACGCTGGCTTGAAGATTAGCTTATTTATCATGCCATGTAAGTTTTTTTCCTGCTGAATAGGACAGCAAAAACATGTGGAGAAAGGAGAGCTATGACATTGGACATAATCTGAAGAGGGGGTCCAGTGCCCCAATTATTCCATTCCTTCCCCTCTCTCCCAGTGGTCTTATGGTTTCATTTTGCTTACATCCAGTCGAATTGGGGCCTTGAATCAATAAATGAATTTCAAATGGTGTTTAGATTTTCTTTTTTATTAGTCTGAGTTGCTTCCCCCTCCTTACTTAACTCCCTCAATACAGTAACCTGTTGAGGTCAGAGAGGCTGAGAAATAGATACTGGTGCAAAGGTTATACAGTGAGCTTTATGCCTGAATGGGTTTTTGAATATCTTATTTTAATTCTCTGGATCCCTATAAACTTTGTTTGGATTTCTTGATGGTGAGAGGGGCCCTATATAAAATTAATAAATAGTAATAACATCTGAATTTCTAAAGCTCTGGTTAGATAGAACCATTTCCCAGACTTGCATAACTAATTGTTCAGAGGTTATGGAGTCTTGTCCAAGGTAAGCTACAATCTGACACAACCTTCTTAACTTTAAGTGAATCAGGAGCTTATTTGAAATTCCCCTCTTTCCACCATCATCTTGCTTACTGTTCCTGATTTCCTTCATCAGTACTCTTATAAAAGACACTGAGTACATTATAGGCATTAGAAAGGAAGCTTCTTACTGCCATTAGTCCCAATGCTTTCAGAATTAAAAAAGGGTGCCAAGTTTGGGATTGTCATTTCCTAGGAGACTTCATTCCTGCTACTAATGGTTGATTATTTCCTGACTGTTCAATACTGTGTTTCTATCACTAATAAAAACCAAGAAATGTTTTGATATGGTAGTGTTTAGTATAGTAGGGCAAAAGTATACCTTTATATGGCTATCTCAAGATTATTCTGATCACTGACTAGACTTTGAACATCAGTATTTCAGTGTGGCAGTATTTAGTGTCTTGCAGTTTTTGCAGAGTTGCCAGGAACACAGTGAATTATTCATAATTGTTTGCTGTGTGGATATCAGGTAGGTAGATAGCCTGAGCCCATGAGAAGCTTATTGTCTTTATAAGCTTGTTGAAAAGGCACTCCTTCAGCTGATGTGTCTTGCATTGGTAGGTCTGTTTTGCTTTCTAAGCCATGATTGCCTTCCAGGTGAACCTAAGTGGCAGAATCCTTCTGACATCTCAAGCAAACACAGTCAGAAGTGTTAAGGAGCAGTGCTGTAATGTCTTCCATATATTCTAATGCTTTTTGTAATTTTCTGTCTTGGGAACTCTCTTCATTGTAACAAACCTTGATCCTTGTTGTAAAACTGGATCCTGGGTGGATTTTTCTTTTTATTGTTAATTGTACAGAAACAAACAATTGGAAATGTGTATCGGTTCAATTGATGACACCACCATCAAAAGTGTGTATGAATGCTTTAGTTCAGTTTTTCCTGTATAGGTCTTTGGATTTTGGCGGCATATAAATTTAATAAATAAATAAATAGGTGCCTTCCAAAACGTGTTGGATTTTAACTCTCATTATCTCTAGCCAGCATAGCTTTTCTTGGACTTAGAATGGTGACTGGAGAAGGCTGCAGCTCTGTAATTCCTTTAATGTCTGAAACAAGTTTCATTGATTATGATATTCTGCCATATCCACTGCTAGTCTCAGAAGTTGATTTGTGCAGTGAGTATGGACTGACGTCCCAAGCCAACCAAATGGGAGTTAGTTTGATGTTTCTCTTTTCCATTGCACCTAAAGCAATTTTAAGCAGCCTTATAAAAATATTCCCTTCCAATGAGTTTTTTCTAGCCCTTTCAGATTCCTTAGTGATGCATTTCCATTTCATGAGTGTTTAACTGACGAGTTTAAAGATGAGTGCTCAATGACTTATCATAGTTTTCCTTATATAGTGTTTTGTTTAGATTGCTAGGCAAACCAGTTGCTAATAAAAAGTACTAAAAGAAGCTACAGAAATAGTCCCTAGTGCAGTGATGGGGATATTTCCAGAATATTTTCTTGCCCTAAATTAATGGACTTTCTTTTTTTAAAGCTATCCTGACTGAATGTGTATTCTAATTTAATATGAGATCTTTCTTAATGCTCTTTCAGCTGATTGAGATATTTGGTTAGGAGAAAATTGATTATTAGAGGAACAGTAAATAATTAGATTGGTTTAGAATGCCAGCATGTAGTGGCTAAACTGATTACAGTCAACAAAATTTTGTAACCCTAAAGTTAAAAAGATTTCAGTTATTTTACATATAGATTCATGGTCTTAAATTGATTTCCATAAATATGTTGATCTATTTGCTTTGTCCAGTTTCCAAAAATGTCTCTTGTTTATTTTAATGTACTAGCACTATTTGACTATGAGCCCCTTGAGGGAGCGAAACTGATTGAATGGAAGAGAAAGATTCCTCCAATCTTCTGCTAGGGGCATCAGCCACCTGAGTGGGGGCCTTTAGTTTCTGAACATCAGGCTTCCTGACTGGAAGAAGATGTTTGCCAAACTGAAAAAGAAGATTGCTGATGAGGCAGCTGTTGCCCCAAGGCCTGGGGGGCCACCCAGAATGCCCAGGTCAATCAGCAAAGAATCCGTCACATCAGCAGGAGCAGATTCTGGAGATGATTTTGTAAGTGTCAGAGATGGGGTTCCATTGCATCTTTTCAGAGGTCAAAGATTACTTTTTTTCATCTTGAATCTTGTTTAAAGAAAGTCCAGATAATAAAAAAAGATGTTTGAAAGATATCTCATGTTACTTAGCATGTTTAATACTTCCTAACATTGGCAAAGGGCTCAAGTAGTCTGTTGAGTAAGATTGTAGAAACCTAAAATGAGTTGATGCATTTCTCTCTATTTACTCCTAGAGGTAGATTAGTCTATAAGGAGTTGATTCCCTTGTCCTTTTGAATCTATTATAATAATGGGGAGAGGTGCAAGATTCAAGCTGAAATGTACAAAAGTCCTGGCTGGTCCATTCCAGAAATTAATTTGAATGTATCTTTGTGTCTTCTATCTACCAAGCCATCTGATGGAAGCAGCTCCAGAGAAGACCTCTCATCTCAGCTGTTTCGAAGAAATGAACAAATAAGGAAGCTAGAAGTCAAGCTATCAGGTATGTTTCTTGTCGTACAGTTTTGGATGCTAGTTAAAAAGAAACATAGATACTGTCTTCCATCCCTTTTGGAGATGATTGATAGGATCAGTAACTTTCTCTGATTTTAAAGTTGCAGTGCTTAGAATGCATGATAGTGCACATGCATACCTCCCAGAAAATATTTGTTATGCATTTCACTCCTGCAAGTGGACATTCTTACTGTCCACTTAGTGTATTTGTGGGTTAGATTTATGTACCACTTTTCCTCCAGAAGCTCAAGGCTGCTTCAATAGCATTCCTACCTCCACTTTTCTCCCTGCAGAAACCAGTCAGAGGATGTTAGTTGTGCAGAGTCATCCCATGAGCTTCCGTGGCATCAGTCCTAGTCCATCATCCTCACTAATATTCCACATTAGCTCTGTTTCAAAATCCACACAGCTGTCAGTGTAGTTACTGCTTTCCTATTGTGCAATGAAATAGTGGGTGGTCTTAGGGAGATAATTTTGCTGGAAAATCTGAAAGTGCTATTTGCAGTTTGGTGTGTTCCAAAGCGCTAGAAGCTGTTTGGGTAAGAGCTTTCAAAAACAACTGCCCCTTTTCTTGCTTCATGAGGAAAATGTGGTTCTTCATTATTGGCAAATTTATTTTATTTCCTTGCTGTGTTGTCTGCCTTCATATTTCGAATACAGTAATAATAGTTTTACTGTTATTACCCTGGGATTGGAGGAGGTTGGCAGATATGATTCTCAGACTATAAAATCATTGTTCCTTTTCATTCATATTTTAACATCTCTCATTCTCTGCCTTTTCCTTTGTCTGCCATGACTGGTTGATGTCACCCCATCCTTCCACTAAGATTATGCTGAACAGGTCCGAAACTTGCAGAAGATTAAAGAGAAACTTGAAAATGCATTGGAGACACATCAGGATTGTATGTACCCATCATTTATTTCTTATTTGATAAAGAATTAGAAGCCTCAGAAAGACAAGTTTAAAATAATGTAGCATGTGACAATATTCTAGGGTGCAAATAAGGCTATTTATTTACTGGGCTGCTGTTTATTTTTAGTTTCATAAAATATTTTGGCTTGTTTTGCATTTTGAAAGGAGATGGAGGAATTCAGTATTATTTCCCTGGGGTAAGATTTGGTGCTTGAATACATCTGCCCCATGAACCTTGCATTTAATGGGATTACAGTTTTACTATTAAGCATTTTGAGAATGAAATGCTATGTCAGGGAACACTGTTAAAGTGTGATTTAACAAAACAGGAATGAAGGCTCGTGTCACATTCTGCAGCTTCAACTGCAGCGTCAGTTCTGGACCTGAAGCAAGTACAGCTTGTTGTAGGCTTTGAAACAGATTTCCCCTGAAACAAATCTGGTGTGAATGGGAAGAGTCCAAACCTTGTTTTCATAACGCTAAGCCAGAAAAAGTCTGCCAGGGAAAGATTTATCCAAGGGTTGGAAAAATAGGGGCAGTGGAAGTCCCAAAGCTTTCTTGTCAAGATTCCTGTTGTAAAACAACATATCAGTGGTAGAATGTAGGTAGTCCTCATTTAGCAACTATTTGCATGAGGTCAGTGATGAAAAAATAACTTTCTGATGAATCCTTGCATTCATGACCTGTAAAGCAAAGGAAAGCTGAGGCAGATTATCAGCACAATCATAGTTTCACTTGGTGAGTGCTTCTCAATGACCAAATTGTTGGTCCTAATTATGGACAATAACGAGGAGTACCTACCTGTATATGCTTTGCATTTCCCAGCAAAATCTTAGGGGAGCAGAAATGGACAAAAACGAATAAAAAAGATAATATTGACCTAATGGACTCAGAGTTTGATTTTGGCAAGGTGTCAGTCTTTCCCTAATGGGTAGATCTTCACCTTCCTTTTGGCACAGCCCTGGTTTCACACACTCACACCTTATGTTGTTGCCCACAGCCTTTGTGAAGAAACTCCAAGAGCAGAACGAAACCCACCAGACTAGCATAGCCAAGATGACAGAAGGGATGAACGTGGCATTGGAGAAGAAAGACCAGGTAGATTGTCCATGAAATCTAGGTGTCAGGAAGCTCTACCCTGAAGGTGGGCCAAAATCTAAGTTCTGTGTCAGAAGTTCTCTGCTTATGGGATCTTATCTTCTACATTTCTATTTCTTCCGAGGGCTTCTTAAATCTGTTTAAATCACCTAATGTTGCCTGTCCACTTATAATTTTTTTGTGATAGCTACTTTTACAGCATGTCATCCTTGCCATTCTCTGGCATTTTATAAGTTGCTTCCAGTGAAGGACTCCAATATTCATTTTATAAGTTGCTTCCAGTGAAGGACTCCAATATTCAAAGGCTGCATTCTTGGCCTGGATGAGTTCAGATTTGCCTGGGTGTTTCCTTTCTCCTATATTTCCCTCCCCAGGGGTGGTTGAGAGGAAATGCTTGTGCAATCATGTCCCTTTGTATTTTGTAATTTATCCAGCCAAAAATTAGGAAGCTTTGCTTTCTGATTCACCTCTGTTTGCTTCAGGTATTATTCAACAGGTATTTGAAAGCAGTTTCATACTGGTTTCATGCCCATTATATGGATATGTCCCAGGAGTTTTCCAGGAATCTTAGATCACTATGTTTGTTTCTGCTTTTCCCCAGATATGGGTAGAGGCCAATTAGACTTGCACAGAATGCATCCAAGAGCAACCCTTTGTTCTTGCTTGGAGAAAGGAAGGAGAGAAAGTATTTTCAGGCCTGAGGCTTCTCCTCCACGACTACCTGTAATAACCAAATTCAACTGAGCCTTTCTCTAATGCTCAGAAAGCTTTGGAGTTTCTTAATAAGACATATTTGCCATTTCAAGAAGGGAAAGCTTGCAGAGGCCTTTTAACCCCCTTGCTTGGGCCACTGAGTTGTCCTGGGAGAGAAATTTTCCCTTTTTTCTCCTTAATAATTTCCTGTGAGAACGCTTCTTCCCCCAAAGACTATCCCTTTAAGGAAGGAGAAGTCTCTGTGATGTAATAAAAGTATCTGTCTCTTCCTCTCTCTCTCTGCTGCTTCATGATGTCAGAACAGCTGTTTAAGCACTGAAGTTCTTTTCTGCTGGTCTCTGCCCTGTTCTTTGCTTTTCCTTTATTGAATCCTTCAAGACAACTTTTCTGCAGTGCCTCTTTTTCTTGTTTGGTACTCAGCATAGTTGTGCTAATGCTAACTTGTCCCTTTCTCCTTTCCCAGGAATGGCGGGAAAAACTATCTCATCTTGAAAAGGTGAAGAGCTGGCTTGGGACCAACTATGGGCAAAAATAGTTGTCAGTTTCGGAAGTCTCTGGGAGCCTTCATCTTTGGGGCTTCATGCACAAGGGGGAGGGTGCTCAGATGGTGGAGGTCTGTGTCTCTAAGAGGCATTGTAGAAAGAAATAAAAGTTTTGCTTTGTGGTGGATGGGGGGGTCAAAGGGCTCTGCTTCTAAGCGACCCACAAAAAGGGCTACATTAGTTTTAGTAGCTCTCCCCAAATCTGCCTTTGGAAATGCTGCATTCCAGCTGTTAAACATCCGCAATGGTTCCCCCTTCCTCCCCATCTCTTCAAATCTGGTTAAGTTTTGTCCTGGAGTTGAGGCCTTCCTTAACACTTTTTTTTTGTCCTTATTGTATTGGCTGCTAACAGGAGCGGAAGATTCTTTCAGTCCAGTTGCAAGAGATGAGAGAACAGAGTTTGAATCTATTCCAAAAGAGGGATGAGATTGACGAATTGGAAGGCTTTCAACAGCAGGAGCTTGCAAAAGTTAAGCACATGGTAAGGTTTCTTCCAAGCTGGGGCATCTCTGGTGGAGTATCCAAACTTTCCTCCAGGATGTGGTTAATAATGGAGCCGTGGGCCTCTGGTCCCAAATGATCCAGGCTCACGGTTGATACATTTTCTCTCTAATGAATCAGGGCTTTCTTTTTTTTAAGAGTGGGAAAAACCTTTCAATCCCACCCCATTTTGCACACAGATCCCCATGAAGCCTCCAGTTGAATGTGAAGCCTTTTGATGGAATATTTGGAAAAGCTTCAAGCTCAAAATGATTTGGAACGCATGCACTTCCCCCCCATATTAATATTTTCTGGGTAATATTTAGGAATCCCAGAAAAAGCAGCCTTCTATCCAATTGAAGTTTTCAGTTCTGTGTTGATCTATACCAGTGCTTCTTAATCTCAGCAGCTTTCCCAGAATGCTGGTTGGGGAATTCTGAGAGTTGAATTCCACATATCTTAAAGCTGCTGAAGTTGAGAAGTACTAGTCTACACCAACTAATTACAGCTGTTTGGAGTTTCAAACAGGAGTTCTTTTCTGCCTGGGGACGGCAAATGTCCTTAAGCTGCTGGTTTCCTCTTAATTTAGTAGTGGGATTTTTGCCTTTGAGTCAAAAGACAAATATTCTGTTGAGCTCAAGTCTCCCTAAACTGAGGTATCCTTATCTTTTCCCCCCTGCCACAATTTATTCAAGTGTTAGGATTTTTTGTTAGAATATAACCCCCTACATTAAGATGTCTCCTACTTTTAAATGAGTTCCTTGTAAATATCTAGCTTCTGAAAAAGGAGGAGTCATTGACCCAGATGGAGCAAGAGCTGGGATCCTCCAACCAGGAGTTACTCCAAACACGAGAGGAGCTGCAAGTCTCTCAGGATCTGTCCTCACGCTTGTGCAGAGAGGTTCAGGAGCTGCAACAACAGCAGATGGACCTGAAAATGGAAAGGTAAGAGAAGTACATCTTTAGTAGCTCTTCCATGAGTCAAGGTGATTGAGAGAGAGTGAACCTCTTTGATTTTCTGATGTTGAATGTGAGATCTCTGGAAAGACTTTCCTTCTGGCTAGGAACAGGAGGATCTCCAAGCTTTGAGCTTTGACAGAAAGGATCTGGGCTCAACCTTCTGAACCTGATCTCTGGTCTGTTTGTTTCTCTTTCCACCTTTAATGCAGAAATGAGCTCAAAGATGCTAGGGAGAGTGCAGAAAACAAGATCACCGCCTTGGAAGAACGGAGCCAAGAGCTGCAAGCCTACATCCAGCACTTGTCAATAGATCTGGAGAAGGTATGTTGAAAAGTTTTGGATGCCACCTCTCTTTTTCCCCGCTCTATTGAGGCTGGCACCCCGATGTCCATAGCTGTTAAACCTCTAAAAGTAGCAGGAAGGTTACAGGCATAGCTCTGCTGAAGGGTACCCTTCCCAGCAAATCCACTTTCCTGTTGTATAATAGGAGAACAAGGTCTTCAGTCAGAGATGTTCAGCTTTTTGTAGCTCCTAGACAGAAGGCTGTAGTTCCTTGGGAGGAATGGTTTGGTTTTAGTGGGCAGAGTTTCTGCAAGTGATAAGAGGGCAAGTGGTGAAAGCAGGTGTGCTTCTCCCCTCTCTTTCTCATGCCTTCTTTTCTCTGGGGTAGTATCACACAACCAGCTGTGACAAGGTTGGATGGGTTATTGTGGGAATTATAATAATTATATAGTTTTCAGAAAGTTTTCTAGCAATAGCTTGAAATTCAGTTGAGGGGGACAATACTGTGGGTGACCCACCACCCTTGACAAGGCTTCGGGTTACCCATCATCATTAAACAAGCGTAGGTGCCTTTTTTTGTATTTGGAGTTCAGTATCAAAGACTTGATGTATGGGGAGAGGCAAAAATATTTGATTAAAAAATAATTGTTGTCCCAGATGTTTTCGTTTAGATTTCAGGATCTGTTCCTTTAACCTTCTAGGCTCAGCTTGCTGCATCTAGTTCTGAAAAGCACCTGGAGACGCTGCACGAAGAACATGAATCTCTGAAGCCTGAATTTGAAGAGCAAAGGCAAAAGGTAGAGATCTCCAGCCACTGGCCTTAAAAAGCAGGAGCAAGTGGACTTTTAGAGTAAGGATTCTCCTCCTTAGCTTTGGGCTCCAAGGAAAGTCTGGGTCACAACCTAGACAAAGCAAATGGCTATTTATAGATGAAGCAAGTGTCAGGTGAAAATACTGAATTTTTAGTGATTGGAGCTCATTTTCTGAAGTGTTTTGCATTGTTTTCCTTCCATGCTTGAAATGATGTCTATCTCATTGAGTCATACATGGTAGCATTGGAGAATGAGATTACAGAAACAGATCACAGGAGAGGTTTTACCTTTTCTGCTCTGCAGAAGAAAGAGGCTTGATATGACCACCAACCTTCTTTCAGGCTGGAGAATGGAGACCCCCCCTTGTAGGGCAAAGTTGCCCGACAGCCTCTCTAGCAGACGGGCTGCCAAGCAAGTGAAGCATCTCATCTGTGTGTTCAAACAGATGGTTGCCCAAGTGGAGGAAAAGACCCAGCTGGTGGGTCATCTGCAAGAGAAAGTAGCCATCTTGGAGAAGCGACTAGAAGGCAGCCTCTCTGGGGATGAGCATTTTAGAGAGCTGTTCAGAGAGGTGAGTGGGGATCGGTCACAACAGTGGGAAGAGATGACGGAGATGGGGCACTGACTGAGAGAGCTTTGTGGGCCTTAATTCCACAAACTTCACTTCTCCTACCAAGATACCAGTCCATGAGAGCCAGAAGCCTGTTAGGTGTAGACTCAAGTGAATCTCAAAAAAATTGAATTCAAGTGAACTTTAAGCCAGAGACCTCAAGTGAACACAGCTGTAGAGGTTCTGATAAATTCTGCACAAGGCCATGTTGACTAATAATCATGTTTTCTTGTTGGAAATCTGTTCTGGGCTCCATCAACTTTAAAATATAGAAGATAGACTTCTTTGACTGAGCGGGAAGTACATTTACCAGAAAGAAACTTAGTTTGAGTTTTCTTTTTGTCCCCTTTGGGCAAATTTCATTTGATTAGCCCAGTTCCCTTTGATTTGTTGCTTTTCAGAAATTGGGATCTGCAGCCTTGATCCCCCTTTGCCCTTTTGATGGAGGATTATGGTTATTGAAATCCAATATCTCTGGGGTGCTGAATTTGCTGATATTGTTATAATTTGGATAGAGTTAACAAGACAGTGTGAGAGAAGGCATAAAGTGCTCTCTGATTTAATTTGCACAAGTTCTCCTTTTTTATGACTGTCCTTTAGTAATAGTAATTGGGTTGTATTGTTGGTTGGTTCACCATCAACAGCTAAGTAGAAGGAAAGCATATGTATAACCTCCCTCTCTCCCTTCTATCCCAATCTGTTTAGAAAAGTACTTTAGAGCAGAACCTAGAAGATACTCGACAGGAACTCCTGGCAGCCCAGACAGGTCACAAGGAGATCATAGGTCTCATGGAGACTCAGGTAAGATCACACAAGATGGATTTTGCCAGTCTGAGAGTGCTGATGGACAGAAAAGGAACTAATTCCATCACTCATATTTCTGGGGGAAATTCTTCTTGGGTAAAACCAAGAGATTAATTTTTAAGAGGAAGTATTTAGTGCCATTGATTTGATGTGGAGATACCTGGAGTTCTGAGATTCATGGAGCATGTGCAGGGATCTGTTTGTTTGGACTACTTTTAGATCATTGGAGGCCAGTACAGGGAGTCCTTGACTAATCACGTGACCGTGAATTATGATTTTTTTTGCTGGAAACTGGCATTTACTTCCAGTTACAACCACCACAGACAAGTCTGTGAAGACTCTCACTCGTCCAGGGGAATTGCATCGCAACAAAGTTTAAAAAACAGGCATCTGGACTGGA
>JANHZU010004404.1:457215-479424 GCA_032468055.1 Acrochordus granulatus
TTTAAAAAACAGGCATCTGGACTGGATTTTTCTCAAGTCGAAGTAAGGTCCTCTGTGTGTGTGTAAAGGTCCTCACCGTCTACCAGAGCAGCTCAGAACATGTATTTCAGCCTTTCTGGATGGAAACAGTGGTATTATGAATTTTTCACATCCGTGGACTGTAACATTTCAGGGAAAAGATCTTTGGGAAGCAAGGAGGGATACCCAGGGAGAGACTGTGATATGAGATCTTCCATTTGCTTTCACTGTCCATATTACCTGAAGCCATGCAACCATCTCAGATTGTGCTGGGAATCTTCCTCAGTTTTTTCTTGAGTAAAAGCTCACATTTGGGATGTGTATCGCTCTCCAGATCAATGAACTGAACTGCAGACTGGCTACTGAAAAAGTGTGTCTGAAAGAGAAAGAGGAATCCATCCACCATCTCCAGGAAAGCAGCTCACAGCAAGTAAGGGCTGAGACATTTCTCTTTCTCAGCAACCTTACAGGGTGGGAGGGAGAGACAAGAGTAGCAAAAGTGGCAGGAACCAAAGAAAGATCAGCTTTCTGTTTTTGTAGCTCCAAGATTTGGAACGAGCTCTTCAGCTTGCCAAAGAGGCCATGGCCAAGAGCCAAGATGACCTCAGGGAGAAAGAATTGCAGATCCAAAAGATGGTAAGCTCATGGCATTCCATTTGTGGTAATGTTGCTCTGAACATGACACAGAATAAAGATTATTGATTTATGGAGAGAACAAGCAATACAGAGCTCATCTCAGCCCTAAGTTAAATAATTCTCAGTAATTTATTGAGGTTCACAAGCCAGTCCTGCTCTGAGTTTTTTATGAAAACTGGTTTCTTTGTCATGTGTCTTGGTCTCAAATTCTTCTGAGCACTTATGCACCTTGTGCTACAACTAACCTCCCTCCCTCCCTCCCTCCCTCCCTCTAGTTTTTCTGCTAAGCACTTATTCACCTCATGGAGTGCTAGAATTTTCCTTCTCCTCCTCCTCCTCCTCCTCATTTATCTTCTCCTTTTTGTCTCATTAGCAGGTGGATCTGGAATTGGAAAGCATCAAATCCCAGGAAGGCCTCTCTTCAATGCAGTCTCAGTGGATGGAGCAAGTAAGACAACTAGAGGAACAAGTTGCTGCCCTTGAAGCTGCCCAGGTGTCGGAAAGGAAAGCTGCCCGACAGAACTCGGTGAGTGCCTCTTTATTCTTGTTCTTCTGGCTGATTCACTTTCAAAACTCTCTGCGATCCCATCATCAGTGCCAAGTAGGTTTTGCTGCTGTTTCTGACTGTGTGGAGGAAGGCTAAGAATACAGAAGGGCCTCATCCCCAAACACTTTTTCCTTCTTCAGCTTTGGGTGAGCAACGTCTCCCCACTTTCAAGCTTGGGATAGCATGAAGAGTGGAAATTCTCTTCAGCCTGGCCTTTCCATATGTTCCTTTTCCTATGCAGAGCCAGTTGGAGAAAGAAAACACTGAACTTAAAGACAGGTGTAGAGATTTAGAAGATTCCTTAAGGCAACAAGAGTCTGAATTGGAAAGAGTCAAGGTAAGAGTCAAGATTTTTAATCATAATGGTGCCTACATCTAGCATGAATTGTCCCCTTTGCATCATTAACCCTAAACCGTTGAGATGCTACTTTCATTGTCTGCCTCGAGGATTGGATACGATTGGGGACTGAAGATATCTGTCTGCCCATCCACTCATCCACCCACTGCCTTGGGACTCCATCCATCCATCCATCCACCCACCCACCACCCATCCATCCACCCACTCCCCTTTCTTGTCCCTCTTTCTCTCTCTCCACTTGCCCATGTCCATTCGTCTATCTGCCTACTTTGATATCTAGATACTTAATTTGAATGGGGGAAGACAGATTGCTGGTGGCCCAGTCCTGATCATTCTGGTAATTGGCATCAGGGAAGCATCCCCTCTGGTTTCAGTTGGATACATTTCTGGTAGGGGATGGTCTTGTCTGCTTCCTGCCTATGGTTGCTAGAAATTGCCTGCCTGCTAATCCCAGTGCTCTTGCTACTTGGCAGGCAGAATTGAGCAGCAATGCTCAGACCATCCAAACCTCTGAGGAGACATGGAAACAGAATGAGGTGCTTCAGCAACAGGTATGGAGTGTATCCTGGCTCAGAGGCAGTCTTTTGGTCCAGGTTGCTGGTGTTTGAAAGGCTGAATCTGGACCTTTCCGCTAATTGGGTTTGCCCCTTGACATTGTTCACACATCACTAGGCTAGACCAAAGTGAAGTTGGGTAAGGCTAGACCAAAGTGAAGTTGGGTAATTGATGAGAAACTCAGCCATGTCATGATTGGGAGCCTCCTTTTAAGCCATAATTTAATGTATTTATTACATTAAATAAGTTTAGAGTAAAATGAGGAAAACACACAAGGAATGTCAGTGAAGATGATGGTAAAGTTGAGATAATATGGGCAAACTTTTGTAAAAAAGAAAATTAAGGAAAATATTTGGAATGGGAAGAAACTACAAGACCTGTCTAGGTACAGCAGCAGCACAAAAGGGCAAGTAGCAAATGAGGTGTGGGACAGGAAAACTTGTTGAAATGTGGGTTCTGCTTCATGACTGTGGATTAATTTTTGCTGCCATTATGAGGGGCAACAGCATAGTTCCGGTTAAGGGTCTGAGCAGAATTAAAAATGTAGCTTTCTTTTCTTGCCTGGTTAGTCTTGTGTAAATGTCTGGTCTGAGGAACACCCTACAGATGTTTGACACAGGTAAGGAAGGAAGCATGTGTGGTGAGAGAAGACAAAGGTTTTTATGGAAACTAAGGGTGGGTTTTGAGTAGCTCTAGCCAGACTCAGCAGCAGTGTTAGAAATAAAGACAGGGCATCCCATTCTGAAAACTTACAGATCTTTTCTTCTGGGATGGGTCAGGTTGCAGATCTGACCTTGTCATTACAGGAGAAGGAGCAACAGATTGCAGACAAAACAGATAGTCTCCTGAAACAGGAGGAAGAGGCAAAGTCCTTAAGGCAAGGTGAGACCATTTCCCACCACAGCAAGAGAGCACTTTCTCGGTCCTCTCAAAACTAGTCATTTCCTGTATCTTCCTTCTTGCAAGCTCCACCTTAGCTTGTGGTGTGGACCATCGTTAGCATCATTCAGGTTTTACATTTGTAAATGTCTTAAATTTGAAGCAGTTCTTATTGTATGCTGGTGGTGTGTTGTGGAATTGAAACCAAAAAAACAAGAATCAGGGCTCGCTACAGTAATGATTTATTCAGTATGCACCAGAGGAACTCCCTCCAGAAAATAATGGGAAGGACCCCTTACAGACAAAAGGATGTACTCATATTTATACAGTTCAAGAACGGAGGAGAAAATGATAGTAATGCATATTCATAGGTAATAGATGATGTAAGCATGTATATTCATAATTGGCAAACCATAAGTTACTTCCCCACTCTTCTGCTGTTACTATCCTCAAGAAAGAGTTATTGTCTTAATAAAAAGAAGCATATCAGTTATGTAGCAGTTTTGATAAAGCATCCCGAGAACCGAGGACGTCAAGGTTGCCCCAGTTAGCACACATTCCTTCTGTGTTTCTGTCTTGTTAACATGCTCCCTCTCTTTCAAGAATTTGTTTTCCTCACAAAGTGTGTAAAAGCATAGTTGTGCCATGTGCCATCTTGGAGGAGAAACTAGGATTTTCAGAGCAGAGGTCCTTTCCAAGAGACTCGGCTTCCTGAAGTAGAAGTTCAAACTATGACTTGTAAAGGATGTCCAAGGATGAGTCTGATCTTTCAGACCATACTTCCCAAACACTTCTTATTCCAACAAAGATGGCCATAACTGCTCCATAATATTATGGCATCACCTGGATGCCCTTAGGAGCATTTTAACCTCAACCCACATGTGGGATGAGACCTTCTTTGCATCAAAGAACAGCCTGAGATTTGCCAGCACAGAGGCCAGACCTTTGGGCCATGAAATTCTACGTGTTTGTGGATTGTAGGAAAGAAGAAGAATACAATAATAAAAAATCTAAGGGATGCTTTGAGAGCTCATATGCTGTAGTAGTTGGAATACCAGACTGAGAAGCAAAAGGAGGCGTTGAATCTCCAAGTAGCTTTGCAGCTCTGGTTACCTGAGGTACCTTGCTTGTTGTATATACTTCAAAGTACATCATGGTGTTCTGAGGATGACGTTGTGTTCTTTGGACACTGAGTAGCCCTTTTTTTTGCCCAATCTTCCTTCTCTCCAACAAATGCAGTGTTCAGTGTCTCTTTTCTCCCAGGTCATGACCTGCTTTTGCTGCAAGTGCATCAGTTGCAGTCTAGCCTCGAATCATGCCAAGGCCAGGCTGCGGAGAAGGAAGCAGCGATGCAAGAGCAGCTGCGGGTTTTCCAGATGCAGCTTCAGGAACAGCAAGAACACCTGTTAGCCAGTGAGAAGCAAGTGAGCAAATTTAATCCACAGGAATTTTGCTTCTGCCTGTAACTTGAACAAATCTGGAGGGCAGGACAGGGGTGGGACTTTGGTTCAAAATCTGGCCAAATGCAGTGAAAGAAAAGATACAGAGTAATTGCCTTCATGCCTTACTTGGAAACTTCCCAGAACCAATTAGAACAATGATTCCCAATCCTGACAGCTTGAAGATGTGTGGACTTCAACTCCCAGAATTCTCCGACCAGCAAGCTGGCTGGACAATTCTGGGAGTTGAAGTCCATACATCTACAAGTTGCCAAGGTTGAGAAACATTGATTTAGAAGATCACCCACCTTGGTTGATCCATAAATCCTTTGTTCCTCCTGTTAGCTGCTAGGAACTATTCTAAGGCTACTTCTATTGTATGAATTGACACTCTTGTTGTCGAAGGGATATTTACATGAGCACATGAAGGATCAGAGGCTCACATTGACTTGTCGTAACAGCCCTAAAGCCATCTAAGGATAGGAAGCTACAAGAAAGTGCTTCTTGCGGACTGTCCCAAAGTCTAGCTTGCTGGATGCTGCACTCCAGAAGCCATTTAATTAGTCTGAAGTTACAAACCTGTCTGGTTACAAACCAGTCCTTGGTCAACCTGGTGTCCTTCCTTGGCTGGGTCATATGGGATGATAGAGGTTGCGATTCTGTACATTTGGAGTGAGGAGGCTGGGGTGAAGATTGAGTTTTGTGACTGAGTGCACCCACAGCTTTCCTTTCTGAATCTGTTCCTATTTGCTGGCCAGGCTACTGTGTTAGAATTAGCATCTATGGCTTTGGAAGACCACTTGCATCTTTCTGAAGATGGAGAGGCTGAACCCAATGGGGAACTGGTTTCCTTAGATGCAGTCCAACTCCAGAAGCAGAACAGAGACCTGGAGCAGCAAATTGCAGAAAAGAACAAGGTGAAGATTGTCCTGACCCCCTATTTTTCTGATCCATCCTCTCCTTTGCTACCTGTCTCACAAGTGGTTCCCTTGTTTTTCTTCCAAGAGTAACTCAGATGGGCTGTTTTGCAAACACAGTGCCTCCAAATGATGATGATCTCTCAAAAGAGTTTATTTCAGAGTTCTAGAGGAAACCAATTGTACCTATTTCATTTCTGCTTAGAAAGGTGCATAGAATCACAAATATTGGAGCAAGTCCTGGAATTTTCCACTTCCTACCAACAAAAGGCTACTTCTGTTTCCCCTTTGTTGAGTGGAAAGTTTGTGGGCACCAGATTTAATGAAATATAACTCCAAGCCTCTTTCATCATAGCATCCTAGCCAGGATTTGTAATCAAGGCAGAACTGGACAGTCACTTTTGGTTGAACACAGCCATTTTATTTTGTGAGCCTGGTTTTAGGAGTTAACCTGTGGGAACTCAGACTAGATGCCATCAGACATGAATCCGTTGTCTTCAAAGGTACAGTGCCTTTGGGCATGCATCTACTTCAAAATGGTGATAGACTGGCCCTCTCCTTCCCTCAGAAAAATATTAACAGTTTGGATCATAAATTTCCTCGTCCTGCTTCTTCAAGATGCTCAGGAATGCTCAGTAGGTTTTTTTGGAGAGGCCAGGGGACTCAAGATCCTTCCTCTTTCTTCCCCACTAGATGATCAAGCAGCTGCAGCAGAGAATGGCAGAGCTAAAAAAGACCTTGCAGAAAGAGCTTGTGAGTATCAACCTCTCTGAATAAAGTTTGTTCTAACAAAAACAGTGTCTTGACTTTCATGCTTCAGCACTCTGCACTTGTGTTTCTATCCAGCATCTATGCGTACGACATATCCAGGTGCCTGAGAATATCTGTTGGATCTCTTTGGTGTTGGTGGGGACACATGGACTGTGGCCACCAGAGTTGATTTCATGACATTTAGCCCATGTAGTTGTCTAAGCAGAACAGCACCATCTCACATTTTACTCCAAGGTGCAATCTAAAATAGACCTATCAAGCAGCTTACTCATCTGAAAGGCTGTTGTGTTCCCTGTTAGGTTTTTAAGACTCTGAGAAGATGTTCTTCATTCTCTGAGGGTAATAATCCACCAACATCTCAATCACATTTGGCAGGTATTCAACACTCCTGGGGACTTTACAGAGACAGAAACGGCTTTAGGTAGACATGTTGATTACTGTAATTCGATTCAAGTTTGCTTTGCTTTGATCTTTGCATTTTTTGCTAGTATTTTATTGTCTTGTTAGCTTTCTTGAGCACCACTTAGTGGAAGAGCTGAGTGCAAATGCCATTAATTCTGTTCCATGGTTTATGTAGATTGGTACACTGGGGTTTTCTTGGTGCAGGTTTGATAGTGTAGGAGCCTTGTGTTGAAAACAGTCTTCACAGCCGTTGCTCTGTAAATGAGACGATGATTGCACCACGCGCGACACTCGGTTTCGTCTCACTTCTCAACTCAGTGCTGTTTTTCTCCTGTCAGAAAATCCGACCTGATGGCGAGGTCCCTGAAGTGCCCACGGCTGCTTTGACTGTAACAAACAACTCTGATCTGGGTGATTCCCGGGAGATAAACTTTGAATATCTGAAGCATGTGGTGCTAAAATTTATGTCCTGCCGGGAATCAGAGGTAAAGGGGGGAAAAAGTGTTTTGATGTTCTTGTTGGTTTATTCTCATGGCTTTTGGGCAGGGAGGGATTTTGTTCAGGTTAGGAATTTCATGCCTTTTCCCATGTCTTACTGAAAGAAGTCCGAAAAGGCGAACTTACTGTAGATAAGAAAATTGCTTGTTTACCTTGTCAAAGTGCCTCTGAGAAATCTCAAGGCTGGAACATTTGCAGTAAGGTTAGATTTTCTGAGTCAAAGATTGAAAGATACTGGCCTTTACATTTTTGCACATCTTTAATGTATACATAAAAAAAATCTGCAAACCTCTGCTAGAAATTCAGAAAAAAAAATTCAGTGTTTTTCTGGTTCTCTAGCTTTTGTATTTAGTAATCCAATTTACAAGCATTCCCATTTTGATAACTTGATCACTTTTGGCATTTCAGGCTCTCCATTTGATCAAGGCTTTGTCTGTGTTGCTCAACCTCTCTCCAGAGGAAGAAAACATGGTCAAGGAAACCTTGGAGTACAAGGTAAGGGGCCGCTGATGCTCTGACATGCACGCACCTTCATCCTGCAGCTACTACAAAATAGTGTTGTTTGTCCCGAGCCACAGCTGAGCTTTCACTGTGATTTCCATAAAATACTCCCCAGAAGAGGCCATTTGCATGCCTAAAAAGAGGAGGATGGACCACTGTTTCCATCCTGATGCCATGCTTTGTTTTGGGATTGTTTTCAGTCCCCAGAGGAAGATTGGTGGTTTGTTTATTTATCAAATTTATATACCAACGATCTTGCTGCTCTGGGCAACTCTAGGCAGCTTAACAATATAAAAAGACAGAAATATAGAAACCATTATAAATATAAAAATTGATTAGAATTGCAAAAGCTTTATGAGACTTCCCTTACTTTGTACAAGTCAAGGCAGCATACATAATCTCCTGTTTTCCTAATAAGAACCGGCGAGGTGGGTTGGACAGAGAGGGAATGACTCAAAGTAGTCACCCAAACCAGCTTCTGTCCTAAGGGAGGACCAGGGCTCTCAGTCTCCCATTTCCTGGTCCAGCCCTTCACCCCTTTGGGTAGCTCCAAAGTTGAAATGTTCTGCCTTCTTTTACAGGCATGAGGGAGGAAGTAAAATGTTCAGCTGAACAATTCAGTGACTAATTCTGGGCCATCTTCTTTTTCAGATGTCCTGGTTTGGGTCCAAGCCGCTTCCCAGAGGGAGCGTCCGACCATTTATCTCCAATCCGAGGATGACATGGTTCTGAAGCCCTGCTAGGGTGTCTTCCTCTTCCTCGTGCCTCTGGTTGTTGGGTTTTGTAGTTTTTTTTTCCTTATGAAAAGGTGCACCTGACAACGGAGGTATTGATTGCGGTGACTTCAGTGTATCATGAACTTTGGGGGAAGAGGTTCATCAAGCTGATCTGTAAGAGGGACCTCTTTTGACCCGACTTTGTGGCAAAAAAGGTTATGTTGGTGGTGGCCTTAAGGTGCCTTTGGGCTTCTGCAGGGACAGACATCTCCAGCAAGCATATAGGGCAGCTCAGTCCTTGCATCATTCCTGGTGATGTGTAATCCCTTGGAGATGGAAAGCAACTTTGCCTAGTCAGATGGCTGTGTTCTGCCACACACTCATACCACCTACCACTTCCATCTTATTAGCACTACATCATGAATGGTTATCAATAGGCTCAACTGAAGCTGGGAATGGCATGCTAGGTTTCCAGTGGGACCCAGCTCAACTTTCCAGAGAGGTCCAGCTTTTATTTTTCTTAAATGATCTTAAACAAGCCTTCACAGTGCTCTAAGTTTTAAAATGGATGTCTGTTTGCAAGGGGAATGGTTAGCCACCTGTTTTTCAAGATGGGAACCAGAAACCACATCGGTTAGGTGCGGCACCAAAATCATAACCCCTTGACAGGTTGGTGTGTTACACATGGTAGGATGTGCTGGGTGGTGAGCAGCAAGTTGTGGAGACAGGCTAATTGCAGTAACTCTCATGTTTAGAAAGAAGTGACATGAACATGCATGGCTGCTTTTGGCAGATGGGCACATTCACATTCCCAGGCAAACTAAAGAACTGTATTTTTTAAAAAACTGAAAGCAAGCCATGCTTTTAGATAAGAAACTGTTTTTACTAACCAGTGTATTGAGATATAAGGTAAAGGGTGCAACAGGCCACTCTTTTTAAAAACTGCTAATTGCAGTTTTACACTACTACTTCCTGCATATCGCTAAGCAACAGTATCTTTACCAGCTGCCACATCAGAATGGATATGCTAGTCAGCTTTAGATTCAGAGTGAAATGCAAAACGCCGGACAGATCTCCAAGACCCAGGGTTCAGGTATTAACTGAGAAACCTCTTAAGAACCTGCAGTAGCCTTTCTGTTATGAATTATTGTAAACCGGCGGAGCAAGAACGAGAGTTGTAGCAACTAATGCACTTTTCCTTCCTTGTACAGAAAGAACATAAACTATCCCTGGAATATGTATATAGAAAAACCTTGGTGGACCCCTGGGTAGGCCATTCATTCTGTGTACATAATGGATTCTTACCATGTGATGGCTTTAGAGATCTAATTTGTGGTGCAATACATTTTTGGATTAACCCTTGAGACTAGATCGACCTCCTTATACTTACTCCTTTGGTGGGGTGTCCTTAGGACCACAAGTCCTGATGTCTACCTGGTAGGGGCCTCTCCTGGATATCCAGGTTGTCCTGTGATCTTTAGGAGATGAATTTGACTTTTTAAACCTACCAATCCTGATGGGAAAAGGCTGAGAAAAATCATCTGTCCTTTCTCTGCTCTCATTACGAAATGGTTATTTCAGCTTAGCAAGCACAATTCACCTGTACCTTGACCTTTTTCACTGCACTGGGAGTGTTTCAGTATCAGTGATGGTTTAATTATTGCTGCTTTCTCTGCTGCCTTGCATAATCATGCCCTTACTCGCTTTTGCACCAACATCTCTTAGCTCTCTGCTCCTCTCTAGGGTCAGGGATATTACAATCCTATGCTGGTTTTTGAAAAAGCTTTTTTTGGGGTTATTGTGGAAAACTGGCGACTAGGAAGCTATCTAGGTTTCAACCTGAGGAAGCATGGCACCAAACTAACTCCCAATCCAAGACTTCTACTTTCAGAAATGGTGGGGGACTCCATCCAGATTTGGAAAACCAAAAGAAACAAGAATAGAAGAATGTAGAGATAATCAGGTTCCTTTTCCTGGCTTAGCTACTTTTGCTATGTAGGTGTTAGCAAAAATCAGTCAATGAGCTTTTGACAGGATATGTAACCCATACAAACAAAAATGTTGGCAAAAACAACTGCTGGAGGCCCAACCCACCTATTTTAGCTGCCTGCTGTTGCTTTCAACAAGCTGTCAATTTCTGCCTCTGTGCAAAGCTGTGCATTATTTAAAGATAGCAAAGTTGGTTTCCCAGGCACAGAAATGATGAATTTTATGGAAAAAGTGAGGTGGTAGCTCTCTGTTTGCTTAAGCCCCTGCTTAGATCCCAGGCTGGATCTAAAGAATCCACCAAGCCTCTCTGCAAGGAAGATAGAGCAGTTAGCAGAGCTGCTTCAAACTAACCATCCAAGAACTTTATTTTGATTAAGAGCAGCAGGCATTTTACATGAAACCATGTCCATACAGAGCCCAGCTATTCTTAACTATGTACAAAAAGCCCCCTTGCATAAGAACACCTTCCTCTCCTGACACCCCCAGACCAGGCCACTGCTTTGCATCTGACAAGTAGCTACCACCCTCCCCCCAACCCCGCAAACGTGTTACATTTAAATTAAGGTTTCACACACACGTACACACATTCACTGGGCCAAAGCAGCAGCTGTTCCGGAAACAGGCATCTGGTTGCCAAGGCAAGTCACACCCCCGTTTCCCTTCGCTGCACAAATTGCAGGCTGTCTCCTTTCCCAGCTCTCTGAATCCATCACAAAATGAGCGCACAAGCTTCTCCGTGTGGCTCCAAAGGGACAGAGGCATTCCCTCCTTTCTCCAGCAGTGTTTTGGGTGGCTGCCGTTCCCAGAGGAGTGACCAAAATGTGGAGGCTCTTCCTGGCTTCCAAAGAGTTCTTGGTGTCTCCATTCAAGTGGCCCCATCTTTAAACCGTTTTCCGTGCGGTGAGAACCCTGACTATTGATCCAAGTCCACCTACTGCTAATGCCTGAGGAGAGAGAGAAAAAATTAATACTTCAGCCCTGTCTGCTGGCTTCCTGAACAAATCCATGTAATCTATAGAACCAGAGTTGTTATAGCCAAACTTTTAGCCTTCCTGTGGAGCATACACAATCAGGGACCAAAAGTGGGACAAGACTGAGGGAGTAATATTCATGAATTTTGTTATTAAATTTATATGCCACCTCTCAGGATCTAGCAACCTGGGTGGGTTAATTGATGCAGTGAAGGGCCACATCCTTACAACTCTCATCATCCCCACTAGAGCTGCATCTGCACAGACAAGCCAGAGGAAGGGAGAGGGGCTCATTTTGAGTCTTGTAATCACTAACACGGAGGGAAATGAGTTGCCACAATCATCCTGTTGAAACACTGAGGGGCAGGTGTTGCAGGAAACCACATTTCAAACAAAGCATTTCCTCTGGCATATTTAGCCTTCCTGTAGGAGGCAAGGGCTTGGTATAAAGAAAATCCATCAAGGGTGTTCTGAGTTCAGCCTGGCGTCCCTTTTCAATGGCAGCAGCGTGTTAATACCAGAGATTGGGACCTCCTTGCTTGCCCAAGCAATATCAAGGGTTTGGGTTCTATGGTTCATTATTTATAATGGCTTAAGAACATCAATCCTTGTACTCCTTTGGCATAAAAGATGTTATTCCAGGCTGGTGGCATAGCTTCCCAGTTAGTCCACCATGTTGGTGGCCAGGCAGAGACAGCCTTGGCAGAGATGCACTGCAGCTGTTACCTTGGCAAAAGGGGTGTGACTTTTTTTTCCCCAAATCTCGAGAAACCTTTGGAAGAGGCTTTCAATCCACGCTCAGAGTACTTTGAGCATTCCTGTGGAGTTGACTTCCTGGACTGGCCTAGCAAGTTGAGGCTGACGCCAAAGCAGCCTGCTTTAAATCCATACCCTTTTGACAGGTAATTCACCTTGGCTGGCAAGAGCATAGGGTAGGAGGCCTGCTGAACAGTAGATGAGCAATTTAGCCTCGAAGAAGCAAGATCAAGTACCTTTTCATGCCACTGAAGTAGTATTGCACTGCTATTTTCTGTTGGCTTTTCAAATCCTTTATAAATGTACTTCATTAACAAGTCAATGCCGCTGCTGTCTAAGGAATTCACTGCCTGCTCTATCTCGCTGCTCTTGAAGGCTGTCAGGACCTTCAGCATTACTTCCTGGGCCTGCTCCTAAGGAGAAATGCAGGAGAAGAATGAGGTCATGTGGGCTGCCGTGAAAAAGAAGATGTGTGGGGTGGGGGGAGAATTCTCTGGGTCCCAAATGCACCCCGGAGACTACACTGTACTGCAAGTGCTAACTAAATGAATGAAAAATGCTTGTTGTCTTTTCCAACTGTTTTCAGCTAAGAAAATTCCTGTGCATCCCAATTGCTTGACCACCCCAAAGAGTGATGCAAATGCCAGGAAAGGGAAAAATCAGGTCCTCCCTCCCCAAATGTGTATTTTCCGTGAAAACGTTCTCATTGTCAGACACACATTCTCACTGAGGAAGAGGAGGTTGCATTTTACTATACATAAATACTTTCTATTTATAGAATTTCAGGCATTGCTCTATCAAATCCATTAAAATAACCTACAAGTGGCTGGGTTCGTGCGAAAGCTAGGCAGCCATCTTTCCCAATTTCCTGCCTTCCAGGTATCTAACGAGGGAACTGTGAGAGATGATCTGAGACTAAAAGTTCATATTGAGACAGGAAGTGTTCAGTCTCCCCTTTACCTTTGCAGTTGGGTTCTTTGTATTAACAGGAGAATTTCGTAAAGCTGCGTGGAAGGCTCGGAGCAAGTCACCCGTGCCACAAATTAAGTTAAGGAGTTTGTGCTGTGCAGTCATGAACCCTCAACAATCTACCCCCCCCCAAAATAAGACTGGTTTTTGAAACTGATCAGCAACCCGTGTTCTCAGCATTGATCTAGCAGCAAAGACTTAACTGCCTTCTTAAGTAGCTTTCCTCTGGACTTTCTACAACACTGGGGGCAATGTGACAAAATTGTGGCAAGACAAAAATGGGACTCTTTCCAAAGAAGCCACAGCTTCTATACCCATTTCATTTCATCCCAATGGAACTTCAACTTCCTTTGCCTTCTAGTCTCTACCTCATGAGCACAAATGACCAAACCCACCCCTCCACTATGTTACTAAAGCTTTAAATTTTGCTTCTCCGGTTTGTCAGGTTGAAATGCAAATACAAAACCCTACACCTAATTAGCAGGGCCAGTCTTGCCTATGTGGATAGAACCCTCTGATTCCTGATGCAAGACGACATATTTTTTGGTATTAACCAAGAGGATAAAGGAGACAGAATGAGTTGGGATGGGAAGGACAGGTAGTGCTTGCACCAGATTGGAGCATTCAAATGAAAAGGTGGAAAACAGCTTTCGTTTGTTCTTCCAAACACAGATCTGGGTCATACTTCCCAAAAGCTGGTGGCAAACTTACTATCAGCATCTTTGCATCAGATTGTTTTAGTCATTCTGTTTGAGAAGGCATAGATACCATATGATCTTCTCTCTTGCTTTGATGCACCAGCAACAGTGGTTTCTGGAAGCTTGGCAGATGTTGGGAATAACGCAAAGGCCCCTTTTAGTTCAGACCTTAAAACTCCCATAGTCCCCACTGCCAGCAAGTCTCTGTTTATGAATTCTGCATTTTATTGCTGGATCTATTCACATATGTTGTTCTGCTGAAGAATCCCTTTCACGCCTATCGTTGAACCTGTGAACCTGAGTGTGTTAAAAGTGTACTTGGGGTACACTGAGGCTGATAACAGATCAGCTGTTTTTGATAATGTGCAGACTACTACAGAGTTTCATGCTGGTCTCTTAAATTCTTCACCATATGGATTGAACGCCATTGCTGTTATCCTCTACAAGGAAAATCATTCAAGGTCGTTTGTCTGTTGCTCTAAAACACAAATTTCAGATCCTGGCTTAATATCCTGTAAATGCTTTCATGAACAAGTGTGTCTCTACTTGTTAACTAAAACAGTAAAATCCTCAGTTAATGAATTTAGGATATTGTCACTAAAAAGGCCAAACTCCTAGTCACCACACTTCAAACTAGACCTACAAGCTTGATCTCAGTTAGGATATCTCCACCTTGTCTTAAGTGATCATGTAGTATTAGGGGAGATAGATTTTTGACTGCTTTAATCTGGGTTGAGTTTGATAAACTAAATTTGACATGTTGAATTGGTCCAGTAGCTAACAGGCAATCAGTGTACCCTTTACATATTTATTCCTTGGAATATATCACCAAACATCTTATTCCAGGTCCTTGAGAAGAATGTGATAGGTAGATAAAAATGCCAAATCCAGTCTAAATATCTGGTTGATTGTACAACCAATCATCATCATAATCCCCACCATCCTGGAAAAAAAGAGTCCCCCAGAACTACCCTGGGGACATATGTACAACTTGTGACAATAAGAAAGAGCTCCATTTAGCCCAGAGAAGGCTTTGCAAACAAAACATGAAAAGACATGTACTGTACATGTATTGTACATAGCAAGGACGGACCTTCACCTCGGAGGATGAAGACATTATTGTTAAGTGTAGAAAACACTATCTCAAAAGCGTTTTCAACATTGTTTCTCGTCTCTGGGAACACCAAAAGGAAAATATTTGCACTCCCCTGGATAACACAGCTTGGTTACCAAATTGACCCCTATTCTGGGTTCCGTACTCTCATAAACTAATCAAACAAGCTGGGTTCCCATGATAAGCTAAACCTCAGCAAAGCCAGTCAAGGTTACACCTAACCGAGCTGAGCATAGGACACAAAAGCAGCTATTAATTCGGCATGTTGGGCAAACGCAGCCTACAGACAGTCTTTTCATCACGGTATGTTCGGTTCTGCTCTGGGTCAATGTCAATATGTACGTCCTTTTTTTGTAACTGACCTGCTCTACCTGGGGAAGGACAGAACCAGGAAACGATGGCTCTACCAGTCTCTAAATTGCTCCCCTCGTTCCATGTACTAGAAATCTGCTGTGGCATGATCAGGAACAGGCCGAGCGACATTCACTGATCCCAGCTGGTGGAAACAACCCCTCCCACCCTTCCCATGTCTGCATCTTCAGTCCAGCAAGACCAGTCACTGCCCGCCAAACCTGATTTTGCACATGATAGCTGCATGCATCATGGCCCTTTCAGGTCTTGTCATTCCTGGTGCACCAAGGACACCTCGGGGTGGGGCTCTTCTCATTCTTTAGCAATCTGTCCTGTAACATTATTTCACCTCTACGGGAGCTCGTCAGCCATTCCTTTACAGCCTGAGTTGCACATTGCACAGCCACATTTCAAAGGGTATGTTTGCAGGCTTCTCGGCATCTCTCCTCCAGGAGGGAAAAAAAACACAATTTGGAGGATTGAAGACACAGAACCCATCCTGCACAGCTGCTGCACCTGGCAACCACAGGGAACAAATTCCCACACAGCATCGGCATTGTCTCAACATGCCTTTTATGACTGCTCCCTCATTCCTTCTCCTGAAACAACATGCAGTAGGAAGGCAATTCCCGTTAGATGCTCAACCCAGAGAGGGAGATGAGTGTGGCTGTGAAATTTGCAGCTAGATCAAGGAGGGCAGGCCTCAACCTGCAGCCACAGGAAAAAGGGGGAAAAAAGCATCTTTGGATGCTCTGCAAATGCAGAAAAAGCGAACCAAAATCAGAGTGACAAGCCAGAAAGGAAGTTCTGATTCAAGATACTGCAGGCTTGGAAGTAACTAGTGGGCGTATAAATGCTGAAAGCATCCCCCGCTGCATTGATCAAGCCTCGATAGAAATAGACACAACCCTTGCCAAAGCATCAAAAATGCAAGGAACAGCCAAGAGATCTAACCTGAGGCTGCAGGCACCTCAATCATGAGCAACAAGAAAGCTTTAAGGAGCAGGAAATTTCTGAGGACGAGGTTAGCCAGGGATTTGTAAAATTATTCCCAGAATTCTTACATTTCCAAACAGGGAGCAAAAATCATCTCCAGACATCCCATCCAGATTTAAAAAAAATGGCAAACCCTGAACTAACAACATTTCACGCACAAGCTTAGCATGAATGTCTAGTCACTTGCCTGGTTGAACTGCATATCGTCGGCCTCTGCCCTTTGGAGGGAGGAGAGACTAAGCGGGAAGAAACCTCCCAAAAAAGGTAGCTTGTGAAAGGATCTCCCCCTAAACTCTAAGATTCCACCTTGGAAAGGATAACAGACAAGGAGCTGTGTCTGCTCGCCCACCACCCCTGGCCCAAATAGATGAATGACCCAAAAATGTCTGCAGAGATGTGTTGGGCTTTTACCTCCCATAATCCCAAACCAGCAGGATTATGGGTATCGATGCCTGAGATGGAGCTTTGGCTGAAGCCATTGGGAAAGGGGGAGACCACTCAGGTTGGGGAGGAGGGAGGAAGAGGGGGAGAGAGGGAACAGTAAATTGATGAGTAGATACAGAAAAATCAGAGACAGAGTATATAGATGATAGAATGGAGAAATATTAGGGATAGGCAGAATGGACTGATGAAATGGGGGGCAGGAAGGTAGATAGAGGGAGAGATGGACAGAATGGACAGACAGACATTGCCCCAAGTGATCCTGGTGGCAGTGCAAGTGGGGGGACAGAAGTCCCTCCTTCCAGGCACAGGGACTGAGATGGGGGGAGGGAGGGAGGAGAGAGCAGGGAGAGGAGAATGGGTCCTGGGGAGGAGCGGAGAGTCTCGGGAGGAGCAGCATACCAAGAGGCACAGGCCACCCCGGGCCTCCAAAGCCTTGCAGCTGCGACTTTTGGGCTTTGGAGTCCAGCACATCTGGAGGGAGGGGGGAAATTTCCCCGCCACCTCTGCTATTCCCCCAAGGTGGCGTATGGGTCTTGTAATCCAGCAAGGCCGCCGCCTCCTCCTCCCCTCCCGAGCTCCCCAGCCAGGCGGGGCATCCCGAGGGCCGCAGTGCGAGACTTTCGGCGCGGGGGGGCCCAAAAGGATATTGCCGCAGCGCCGCCTCCACCTCCGGGCCCGGCTCTCCGTTGCTCTCCGCCGTGCCGACCCCGCTCCCGGCCTCGGAGGCGTCGGGCTCCTCCACGAAGCGGTTCTCGTCGAACTGGTCGATGTCGAGGCGGCGGAAGCGCGAGGAGAGAGAGTTCCGCGCCATGGCCACGCCGAGCGGCAGCAGCTCCCCTCACGCGCCGCCGCCGCCGCCGCCGCTTTGGCTCCGCGCGGAAGCGGAAACCCCGCCCGCCGAGAGAAGGGGAGGAGCTGCGCCGGCATGGGCGGGGCCGGCAGCGGTCGTTCTATACTCTGAAGCTCCTCCTCTCGCGACTTGGGGGTCACGTGACCTTCCCCCTTTCCCCCCCCCGTCCGTTTCGCTCGCTCCTTCTTTATTCCTTCGTTCGTGGCCTCCGCTTGTCTCCCTTCAGGGGGCCACTCCGCCTTCCGCCCGGGAGCTAAAGGCCCTCTGACCCCCCCAACAACACCCCTGCGAGGTAGGCTGGCCAGTGACCGTCCAAGGATAGACAGCCTGCCCCCTTCCGAACCCGAGATTTATTTTTGAACCACTTCTGTTCTTTCTAAAAATAACTCAAGGGGGGGGACAGAACATTCCTGCTTCCTCCTCCTCTTTTCCCCACAACAACACCCCTGTGAGGTATCAATTGGCGGATAAAAATGCCAAACCCAGAATAAACACCTGGCTAAACAGCCAGCCATGATAATAATGCTCCGCTGTTGTTTCGCACAACTCAAGGAGGCTTAGACAACCCTGTAGAAGACAACCCTTCTTCTCTCCGTAACCGCCCTGGGCAGTAGGGCAGCTCCTTTATTGCAATTCATTTCCACATTCAGTTCCGCAATAGACCCTTATAATGCTTACATTATAATTGAAATTCTCGCTGAAGATTTTGTGCTGATCTTTAACGTGCCCCAAAGATAAGCTGCTACTTATCTGTGTATAAATTTATACACAGATACTATATATGTGTGTGTGCTATACATATTCATACATACATTTGTGTTATATACATGTATATGTGTGTGCGTTACATATGGGTGTGTGTGTGTAAATATAATGTGCTGCCAAAAGCCCTTAATGCCCGTTAAATCCATGATGACTACAGGTAAAGTTCGGCTTATGGGCCAATATTGAGGTTTGGACGCTCTTCGTTTTCAGCCAATGGGAAGAGGTCCGAGAGGAGCAGGCCATTGGCCTGAGCGGAGGTTCAAGGACCAATGAGATGGCCCAGCTAAGGGCCAATGAAAAAGCGAGGGGCCAGGTTGGTGCCACCAATCAGCAGAGCTGGTTTGGGGCGAGAAGGGTATAAAAGGCGGTTGCGGGCGGGAGATCCGTCAGACCAGCAGCGGCTTTTGGAGGAGGAAGGAGAAGAGGAAGAAGAGCAGAAGAAGAGCAGAAGAAGAGGAGGAGGAGGAAGAGGAAGCAGCAGTGACAGAGGAAGGCAAGCTCTGGAAGAAAGCGGCAGGAGTGCCAGTCCAAGAGGTTGCCCCTGTCGGCCTCTGCCCACCCGGCCAGGGGCAAAGGCTAAAAGAGCTCTGAAGCCCAAAATCCTCTCACCCCCAGGATGCCCTGAGGGGTGCAGAAAATAAAAACCGCCCAGCTGAAACTCTGGTGTGACTAATCTTTGTGAGCACAACAAACCGGGTTACCAGAAATAAAACCTGGGCGGGAGGAGAGATATTGGCAGGGAGGCTGCCTGCGCTGGGTGCCTGCGCTAAGGCGGCCTTGCTCAGCTCTGTGCCCGTCTCTCGACTTCAAGGCGTTCCGAGCATGGCCTGGTTAAGCTGTGTTTCGTTTTGTTCATCGCATCATGTTTCGGCCCAAGAACATCGCCACCTCGATTCATGGTCAGGAGACGGGGAAAGCAAGCGGCTGTACCGTGAGGTTTGTTTTCGGAAGGATGGTCCTGGGGTACCAAACACTTGAGTTCCCAAAGCTGGGGGCAGGATTCCCTCAAATCCCCCTGTTTCTTTGGGGGGGGTGAGAGTGGGTGGTAAAGGGTGTTTTAGGAATAAAAATCTGGGCGGGAAATCATTTGCATCATTCAGGGGAAAAATACAAGTCCCAGCTCGACCCTTCGCTGAGCCATCTGGTGTCTCCGCTGCTGGATCTGATGCAAGTGCGTCAAAATTAAGCCTGAGCTGCCCACAAAATGCCCTCTATGAGCAATATTCTGCTAATTTCTTTAGCATTAAAATAATATTAAGCTGCTTAGTATTAAAAGTCCTTTGGTGTTGAAAATAAGAATGCTAACTTCTTTAGTGTAAAGATAATAGGAAGCTGCTTAGAGTCACTTCTGAGAGATCGGCAGCGTGTTAGGTTTAATAAAATAAACCATCTTCTCCCAGAAGATCCTGGAATGATTTCTAAGAGGAGAAGGGGAAAAATATCCAATACTTAAGAGACTAAATGTTTGGCTTCACGCACACACATCTCACTGCTCAAGACAAGAAGACGATAAACTGAGTAACATTAAGGTGTTGGGCGCATAAACTGAGATTTAACTATGGGAGACTTTATATCGGTTGTCCCTCACTTGGCCCTCTACAATATATTCCTATAACTGGAGTTCTGGAGAGTTTGACATTTAAAAAAAATCATGTATGTTACTTCAAGGTGCTGTTAAAGCAGAGATAAACCAGGCACCACAAATGTCCCTACAGATGCCACATGCTGGACTATTTTAACATTCCCAGTTCCGTATGGACAAATACATTTCTTGTATCCCATCCTGAAATATCTTTCCTGCAATATTGCCAAGAGTAATAAATCTAGCCCGGAAGGAAAAAAAGGCTTTCTCAATTTAGGGTTCGCATCTAGTAGCAAAAGCCCAAATGTTTTTACAAAACATCCATGAAAAAAAAAACACATCTGCATTTCTGTTCTGCTTTAGCCAGCCAAGGGTGGGAAGAAGCCATTCATCCACAACAGTGTTTTATTTTGAAGTTTAACCTAGAGGCATGAGTTCAAGAGTATCACTTTATTAAAAATACAAGGTACCTGAGAAAAATCAGAACAATTATTTTAAAGTACAAATCCAAATACCTGTAATGGGTTTTCGGTTTCACTTTGAATCCTAAAAAGAAAGCTGAGAGAGAAAAAGGGCAGTTTTCTTATTTATGACTTAAAATATATACAAGGCCAGCCTACCTTTACAGCTTGAGTATATGCGCTGTACTTGAACTTACAAAGTCCCAACAGGCACATGAATTCAACTTTGCTGCTGAAATTTCTTAAAAACTTATGCAAAAAAGAAAAGAAGAAAAATCCCTAATGCCAACTCCTGAACGAAATAAGGCAAATCAGACTAATTCTGATGTCTTGCTCTGTTTTTATTTGATTTTATTTTGAAGGGAACGAAGTTTTCCCTAAAAACAAAAACAGGAAATGAAAAGCACTACCAAAATGACAAGTTAAGTGCTTGTGGGACGTTTCAAAAGCAGTCATACAGAAGTCCTAGAAAGGCAGAGACGCACAGGGAAGGGGGAGATATTAAGAAATGCAATGCTACAGACCATATACAATACATTTAGATAATTTAAAAATAAAAAAGCATTTCAGCAGCAAAGTGCTCAATAGAATGTACATCACAAAGAAAGGGCAGGCCAGAGGCCGTATTTCAGAGGAAATACGGCGTGGTTGTCCTCGGAGGGATGACGCGTTCGGAATCTGGAACAGCCCGGAAGAGCTTCGGTTCTCTGGTATTCACGTCTTTAAAGACCATGATTGAGGCAATATTTCCACAGCGGTAGCAATAATTTGGTGCAGACCAGACCGTAACCAGCTTCTCATCAAACATAAATTTATAACCTTCATGGACTAGCTGGTGGGCCCGACAGATCAGTTTTAAGTTGTTGATGTGGACAAACTGTCAAAGGTAAAGAGAGAAGAAGGGACACAGTTTATAGCACCAACTCAGGTGGGGATTATATGTTGTATAAATCGAGGGTGACGGGGCTGGTTGGGCAAGTCACAAGTGACTGGATCCACACAAGACCTGAAGCTATAAGCCACCGTTTACGAACTCTAATATTTGAGTTCATACAGTAAACTGGCAGCACCAAGTAGGATTATCTCAAAAATATATGTAGGATAGAATTTGCAAAAAAGTAGAAATGGGATGTGCCCATCCCATACTTTTTAAAAAATCTGAATATGTAGGATGTCAATGTCCACACTGAATTATTCCTTTAATAAAGATTAATCAAAATCCTTGTTTCGTATCACCCAATTATCCAGACATTATCCTGAATGCGAATCAGGCTGGCTGCAAGATTCATGAATGAAAAAAGCAGGCAAAATAATATACAGTAAATTTGTCTGGAATTTACCTCATTGGTGACTTTAGCACCAAAAAGCCAACCGGCTCCTCGAGGACTAATGGCCCAAGTGTCAACATCTTCTGGGTCAGACCAGACGAGATCACAGAAAGCTCCTTTATGTGGAATTTCTTGGTTGCGCTCGATGGTTCGGATCTGATCCAGTGTTTTGATGTCTGGGGAGAGACCTCCGTGCACGCAGAGGATCTGTTCATCTATCAACTTGAGAAAAAGAACAGAAGAGTTTTTACTTGCCCTTGAAATTCAAAAGTTACCTGGGGTAAGAGGAGACAAGAGACCGTAACCACATTTTTTTTTCAAGCAGTAGAAGAAAAAAACTTACCGCTGCTACTGTAAGCATGTCGAAGACTTTAGTGCAATATCTCCAGGCGTTTGCATTACCGTATTTTGTTTGGCATTCATCTGTTTAAGAGGGTCAGGGGAAGAAGGGGAAATAAAGGAAGCCATGTTCTATTATTTATTTATATCTCCCCTTTATTTTTTAAAAAAACTTAAGGCAGCAAATATACATAATATTTCTCCCTCCTCCTATTTTTTCCATAATAACAACCCTGTGAGAAGGGTTGGGTTGAAAAAGTGTAACTGGCTCAGGGTCACTTCTGGCTAAGGAGGGACTAGAACTCACCATCTTCTGGTTTCTAGCCTGGTGCCTTTACCACTACACCTACTATTTCTCC
>JANHZU010004404.1:479524-492729 GCA_032468055.1 Acrochordus granulatus
TGGTTTCTAGCCTGGTGCCTTTACCACTACACCTACTATTTCTCCACTTCCGAGTACCAGGTTGAAAATTCACACTGGCTTCCTGAGGTTTATGAGGTTCCTGAGATTTATGCTTGCTTTTAGTTGACAATGAATTTTTTTCTATAATCCTGCCATCAGAGAGGCATAATCATAACAATTTTACGCTGATTGTATAGGAAAAACAGTTGCCAGGAGGCGTAGCAGCAGCAGGAAGGAACTTACCATAAAATCCATAGACTTGGGTTATCTGTCTGCTTTCATGATTCCCACGCAAGAGCGTGATCCGATCAGGCCACTTTGCTTTCAGGGCAAGAAGATAAGTAAATGTCTCTAGACTGTAATAGCCTCTGTCTACAAAATCACCCTGGAAGTTAAAACAATGTTTTACTATATTCAACTGACAATGATGTGCTAAGGCTGCAATTTTATGAAGATGTCATCAAAGTTAGCAGGGCTTGAATTGAAACTTCAATTGTGCTGCAGTTTTAAAGTTCCCAAAGTTAAGCACTTCTGTCTTGATAAAAACATCAATTATTTCTCAAGCCTACCTTTTGTATAAAGGGTATATAAATATCTAAACACCTGGTAAATGAAACTGTCTATTTCTCCAAACACTGTTAGAATGCTTGGGGTCCAAGCCAGTGTACTATTTTCATTTTTTTTAGCTGCCACGACTGGCCTTTTTTTCTAATTATATGCACTGAACAAAAGAACAGGAGCCATGTTCTCAGAGCAGAAAACAAAAGCACAAGCACTCCCCTCCTTCGATACATCACAAAACATATATCACATTTCAAACTCTGTTTTCTTTTTCTCTCTACGCGTGTTCATACCATAAATATGTAGTTTGTGTCAGGAACCTGACCTCCAGTTCTGAATAATTCACATAAATCGTAAAACTGAAAAACAAAAAGAAGCATGTGTTTCAACAAAGACAAATTCCAACTATCAACTGAAATTATTTTGAACTCTCATAGAATTGTATAAAGATGACCCTTAAGAACAGAAAGAAATGATTCTGAAAGCCTGAACAAAACATACATGCAGTTAAGGATAAAATACTGTAATCCCTATGAGTGTTAAAAAGGTTAAAAAAACTGACCAGTTGATCCATCAGCAGAAGAGAAACATTACAATGACCTCTTTTTTGCAGTAATTCATGGCATAGCTTTGGTACTCAAAATGGCACCATTGACAATGAAAAGTGGGATACAAGTTGAGGTTTTTGGGAAAATCAGAATTCTAAGAAGTATATATCAAAACCTTAAAGGGAAACCACCCCGACTGCTAATGAGATATATGTCAGAAGGCACAGAATGCCCATTAGGAAAAATATAGAATGAGATGGAAAAACAAAACAGACTGAATTTCCATACAACAGGCTGAAGGTCTCACTTGTCTGATGGATTCTTCTAGCACCCTCTGTTTGATCTACAGACCTTGATAACCTTTCAAAAATTACTTAAGGGTACCATTTTTGCTT
Source organism: Acrochordus granulatus (assembly GCA_032468055.1). Taxonomy (NCBI): domain Eukaryota; kingdom Metazoa; phylum Chordata; class Lepidosauria; order Squamata; family Acrochordidae; genus Acrochordus; species Acrochordus granulatus. Next base: position 481,029 of record JANHZU010004404.1, read on the forward strand.
TAATTTTGCAATGCTGCGTAAAGGAAAGAATATTTTTTTGCCACTGCAGCGGTTCAGAGAGGCCATTCCTTTCTCCTGCTCAAAGTTCTGGCTTTGGAACACCCAGCTGTCATTCTTGTTTCCCATAAGATAAGCGTTATGCTATCTTTACGGCTCTGGTGTTGGAGAAAACACTGTCAAAAGTAGAGTCTACAGGAAATTCCACCTGTCCATGAATGTCACCACAGACTGTAACAGGGGTCGAAACCGGCTGCACGTTAGATTCTTCAAGAAGCAGGTCACAGACATAGTCACACAAACGCTAGAAAGACAGAGGAGGTCAGGTCAGGGCATGAGTCACACATGTATCACATTATACAGCAAATTTACATTTCAAAGTACGGTATGATACACCACCAAGACCAATAAACACTTTCCCTCTTTCTTGGACATTTCATTCTTTCTAGTACTGATGATGTTCCCTAGTTAGGTCATGAAATGTCTGCAAGAAAACAACCAAGCTCAGAGAACACCAAGGACCCTGCAGCTCAATCTTGAGCTACGCAGATTCTCTTCTACTGATTCATTCCATTTCTCTATGGATAATTCAAGAGGCAGCCAATGGATTCCCCCCGCCAAAAACGAGACAGGCTCAGGTCAACCTGGAAAGGGTACCACGAAGAAATCTTGTGGACCAGGAAGCAGGAAAAAAGAAGGCTCCCAGGCATCCTACAGAGTAGGAGGAAAGTGGAATCCATCTTGGTAAGGTTAGGCAGCGTAAACGGCTCTCTTGAGGTAGGGGAAGTCGCGCTTTCGCTTTTTCCTTCCCAGAAGCCCCCCAAGTCCTATTCTGGCCCTTTCATCAACGGTAAGCAGGACCCGCAAGGAAGCGGCCCTGCTGTCCCCCGCCTCACCTTGAGGTCGTTCTCGGGCAGGTACTTGCAGAGCCGGGCTATCTCGACGTACTTATCCAAATCCAGGGGCGCCATTTTGGGAAAACCGCTCCGGGGGGGGAGGGGGAGGGGGGATGGAGGTCGAAAGAGGAGGAGGAAGAGGGAGAGAGGACCGGACCGGAAGCCGCGACTCGCACTTCCGGGTTGAGGGCTCACGGGCGAAGAGGCGGGAAACCCGGGCCGGGCTCGCCAGGCGACGCAGTCTCACGTGTGGGAGTTTCAGCGGAAGCAACCGGCGGAGTGACACCGCCGTTTTTTCCCGGTCTCTCAGTTCCCGGTCCTCTCCCGGTCCAGACCGGAAATAAGAAGGCCAACTTCCGGACAACGTCTTCCTTCTGGTCCGACCCAGAGACGTTTCCGGTTGTCTGTTTCCGGCTTTTCTCTTTCCCCGCCCTCTGGACTCCATTATGGCGTTTGAACGGCCGCCTTGCCTGCCCCGCGGCATTCTGGGATTTGTAGTCAGCGCTTGCGCGGAGGCTGCCCTGTTCCAGTGGCTGTTGCACCGCCCAGACGGAATGATGACCGGGCATTCGGGGAACTGATGTCCGGTTAATCTGAAAGGCTCGGACTGGGTGAGGTGGATTTGTCTAGGAGAGTCTGGACAAGCCACAACTGCAACTCACATTTTGTGTATTTATATTTCGTGCAAATGCAACCTCTGCAAATGAGGCCAGAAAGGCATTTTTGCAAATTTTCCAGGCGGCGGATAAAGGAGGATTCAATGCAGAAGCGCCGCGAACACGCAAATCCTATCATTTGGGATACATCAAAGGGGCTGGGGAGGTACCAATCTCCTAGCAACGGCCCGGGGAAGGCGGGCCCCCCGCGCAAACCCCGCCTCTTTCCCCTGGGGTCGTCTCAATGGAGAGGGCGCTGCGGAATCTGAAGCCCAGGGAGAAGCCGCGGGCGGCGACCTGGTGCGTTCTCCAGCTCTTGCGAGGACGCAGGGAGACGCGTCCCGAAGGGGTGCAAGGTCGGGGGATGCTGAAGGCAGGAGGGGGGTCACCCCTGCGGAGAGGGCGCGGGGGATCTCCCCTTCGCAAGCCCGGAGGCGGTGCACGCCTGCACCCGCATGATAAACGAAGGGCCCCGCAGAAAGGAAGAAAGAAGGCGGACGTCCAACTTCCTGGTTGAATTTTGGGCTGGTCCTTGGCGCTTGAGGATGCCGGGGGTGGAATCCAGGATTGATGCGTGGAAAATTCCAGAGTCCTTCCTCTTCTGGGTGGTGCAGAATTCCTAAAAATCAATCGCACTGGCTTGGAGAAGGGAGGGGGGTATCATCCGCCTGGAAAAGGTGCCCCCAACCTTGCAACTTAATGAAGGTGGTGTTTGCCCTGTATGGGTGAGTCTCTTTCTTCTGCTTCTCTCTCCCTCTGCCTGCCAGGTACTCCCTTGCCTTATCGGGGAAGAGCCCCTGTGCTCGTGTGGGCCACAGCGCTTTGTATCTGCCTCCTTTGGAGCCGGGCAGTGGAAATGGGAAGGTGGTTATCCTTGCGGGAGCAAATCCGAGCGGAAGTTTTGCGGACTCCTATTATATTGATCTTGGTAAATTAGGCTGGAAATGAAAGTGTGGGAAATTAAGATTGCTGAGCTGAATTTCCTGGGGGTCTCAAAGTCTGTACTGTATGTATGTAGGTAGGAAGGAAGGAAGGAAAGAAAGAAAGAAGGAAGTTAGATAGATAGATAGATATGGACAGAGGTAGGTAGGTAGGTAGGTAGGTAGGTAGATAGATAGATAGATAGATAGATAGATAGATAGATAGATAGATAGATAGATATGGACAGAGGTAGGTAGGTGGATAGATAGACAGACAGATAGAATCATAGGCTGGAAGTGACCTTGGTGTCTTCTAATCAAACACACACACTGACATATGTATGTGTATTAAAATATATGTGTGTGTGTATATAAAAGGCCATGTTTCTAGTCCTTATGGATGCAGCAGCATGCGAATCATACTTGCTGGAAGAGTTTATCAGGGAGATTTCTTGCAGGTGGCTGGGTGCTCTTTGCTCAGTGCTGTGGCTGTAAGAAAGTGTTGGCACTTCGGATCCCAGAATTCCCTGGGGAGATCTGCAGTGGCTCCCTTATTGTGCTTGGAGAGTGCCAGGTTGACAAGCAGAAGAACGTGACCTCCTTTGATGCCTGCGTTAGCTGTGGTTTATTTTGCTACCCGGCAAGTCTAATTTAAGATGAAGCCAGCAAATTCCCCGAGGGTAGAACAAGGTGGTGTAAAGTCAGCGAGGGTATGGCTGATGGGCCTTGTGATCGCTCAGACCTGAGGGATTTTGTTCCTGGGAATGGGCTTAGCGGTCGGTGTCTTGTCTTCCCTTGGGCCGCAGATGCTGACTGCTGGGCAGCGCCGGGATGGGTCGGTCTGTTGCCTCGGTACGAACATGCTGCCTTTGTTCCCGCAAGCCGGCCCAACACTCTCTGGGTTTATGGAGGAACCAGTGAATCTGGCAACAGGGACTGCGTACAAGTTTTGGATCTCGGTAAGCATCCCTCCGCTCAGTCTGTGGCTGTGACCTCATCTGAGCCAAACAGGGTCTAGGCAGTCCTCGACTTACGACCGTTTGTTTTGTGACCGTGTGGCACTGGAGAAAGCGACCGATGACCAGCCCTTGCGTTCATGACCCGCACGGCATCCCTGCTGTCACCCTGATTGTGATCTGAGTCTTGGCAAGCGGTGTGTAAGAACAAGGGTTTCAGCGTCCTGGGGTCACACGACCACCGTTTGTGACCTTCCCCGCCAGCTTCCAATCAGGCCGATTTGCTTAACGCAGCCGTGCGATTCACTTCACCACCACGGCCAAAAAGGGTGGTAAAACCAGGCCTGTGTACGTGACGACTCGCTTAACACGCGCATCGCTTAGCCACAGAAGCCCCAGTTGCGATCGTAAGTCGAGGACCGCCTGTCCTGGAATTCTTCTGGGGAGCCCCTTAACATTTTTCTCTGCCGTTTGCAAAACCTGACAGCAGCTTTTCTCAAAATCGATGCTAATTATTAGGGACTTCCTTTCCCCTAACCCTTGGCCATTTTGGGCACCGGAGTCCGAGATTTCGAGATGTCTCCCCCAGCCAAATTGGGCCAAGCCTGATCTGGAATGTAACAGTCTCGTCCTCTGTGTCTGCTCACGCTCTTCTCCGACTAGAAACCGGATCGTGGGAGAAGACCGACGTGATCGGCCACCCTGCCAGCCCTCGCACGTTTCACACCTCCTCGGCAGCGATTGGGGACCGGCTCTATGTCTTTGGAGGGGGGGATAAAGGGGTCGATCCCGTCGAAGACCAGCAACTTCACGTATTTGATTCAGGTAAACCAACAAAGTTGGGCTTTATTTCCCCCCCAGGCTTCTTGAAGCTGCCTGGCTTAGAACAGAGAGTGACCTGCATTACAAATCTTTAAAATAACCAACTGCACCGAGAGGGGAGCAGCCAAAAAATGTGCATGGGGGGAAGGAGGTGAATATTAAACCACCGACCACCTCCAAGACGATGTGTCCTCTTCTCTTCTGTTGGAATTACATAGCCTCAGTTTGAAATTTACTTACCCCCTGTAATGGGGACTGTGCAGAAATAGGGGGCCTTAAACCTTGGGAGGCACAAATTCCACAATTTAAGTGGGGGAAAAACTAGAAAGAGGATGGGCTTTTTATGTCCTACCTAGGTGAGTTCCTGCATTGTGTTACAGCCCTAAACCACGATAGCAAAACACAATGCCGGTGTCCTCATAAGGTGCTCCGTTCACACAAAGAAGCAATATGCTGCTGTATTGCGGTAACCTGGAATGAAACCTAACCCAAACCTGGTGTGGGTAAGGTAGAATTCTAGCTTATTTCAGCTGAACCTGGGGCTGGTTCACCCATCGGGCTAAGCCATCATTTGCTTAACCCAGAAGCGGGCATGTTAGGAAAACATCTTAGTTCTGATTTGAAGAGAAGCGATATCCTCACGTTATTTTTGGGGTTGCTTTTCTTAGCTACATTGACGTGGTTGCAGCCAGAGGTACGTGGCCAACCTCCTGCTCCCCGGCACGGCCACGTGGTGGTGGCTGTTGAGAACCAACTGTTTGTACATGGTGGCTTGGCAGGGGACACATTCTATGACGACATGTTCTCCGTCGACACTAGTAAGTACGCACCGCGGTGTTTAAGTGTAAAAAGAGCACACCTGATCTCCCCACGTCGGCCTCTAGGCTGCCACGTTTTGTAAGGACTGTCACGAAAGGAGTGGCACCAAACATCCCACAGCTTTCCTTTGGGTTTTCTCCAGGCTGGTGAGCTTCCAACAAGCCGCCATTGTCCACGGTTTGGATTTGCTGCCTGCGCACTCCCCTTTTTAATTTTCTTTTTGAATTAAGAGAACCTTTTCAGAGCTTCGGGGGAGAGCAATGGAGAGGGTCCAACGCCAAAGACGAAGCTGAGCTCGCGCTCTGCGGGCCATCCATCGTCGACTTCCAGCTTCTCAGGCTCACAGGCTTCGAGGAGTCCTGATAGTTTTGATTTCCCGATTTGCAGTCAGGGTATTTATGGATATGAGCCTGTGCTCATCCCAGGAGTGTGCAAAATAATAATAATAATAAAAAAATTTGCAGCTTTGCTCCGAGATCCTCTTGTCGAGAAGCAAGACGCTTCTGAGACTGAACTTCTCAGGTCACCTTCTTGAGCATCGCCGAGCGAGCTATGGTTGGTTTGAGCCTCGCACCAGGAGGCCCCTTGAGAGTTCTCTCATCTCTCTGCAGGGGACCCAAAATGGGAGAAGTTGTCCACCTCTGGGTCCGTCCCTGGAGGGCGAGCGGCCCACGCCGCTGTGGCTTTCCAAGGTCACCTCTACATCTTTGGAGGGATGGACGCAACGGGCGAACTCAAAACCATGTACAGATATCACATAGGTATTGCTTGCCATTTCTTTAGCCCTCCACGGCGGGATGCGCCTCTCTAATGCCAAGACATGCGCCGCGGCTTTCTCAGGGCCAGGAACCAGGCTGTGGTCTCCAGGGATTCATGTGCACGTGGTGTGGGTTTTGGGAGGTGCTGGGGTGCCATGGTTCAGGACAGCCACTTGTTTGCAACCTTTTAACGAAGCCTTCAAAGATGGTCAGGTTTCGCGTTGCTGTGATTTGGCAGCAACATAGCCGGTTTTACTCATTTGTTGCAAGTCCAAGACCTGGTTTCTCTAGGCGGTTAATGACACCGGTCAAGACAAGTTGACCTCTAGTTTTGGAGGGGGGAGGGATAGCCGAGTCTCCCTGTTCAGTTCTTACCTCTCCCCATTCAAACGGTTCACACGCAAGCCACGAAGTCCCCTCTGCTTAACCAGGGTTACGTCTTGCTCCTCTCTGCTGGAAAGGATCTGCTACGTAAGGGAAGGGAGAGAACTCTGCAACCTGAGTTAAAAAATAAATTTGGAGGCCAGAGAGGAGGAATGCGTAGATGTTGTTCTTCCCAAGTGTAGGCAGAGCTCACGGGTTGCTGGTCATCCTCCTCTTCATCTTTGTGGAATAGGATCACTCAATCCTGGTCTTTTGTGCCCCGAGTGAGAACCGAGTTAATTTGCCCCATAACTGTCTTCTTGCCCTTCCACGTTACTCTCGGGAGCCTTTCCTCAAACCACTATGTTGCTACATGCTGTGGTCTAACCAAAGAAACCACTGGTTGGGCTCCCATACAGAGGCGTAACCCTAGGGTGAGAAACCACTCACTGCACAACCCTCTAACGCCAAACATTTGGGATGAGGACCTTATAGAAAGCCGGTTGGCCAGTCTATAAGCTGTGACTTATCACAAAACATGCATGATTCTGGCATGTTTGAGGGGAGTGCTTTACTCCTGGTCTGCTGTTAAGAGTTTTAAAATCTCTCTCTCAACTGGTAGAGATTACAAAGGAGCGCAGTAATACACATCAGGTTCTTCCTCCTTACATTGTCAGTCGGTTTAAGGATTAAGGTGCCAGGCTAGAAACCAGGAGGCGGCGAGTTCTAGTCCTGCCTTAGGCATGAAAATCCAGCTGGGTGACTTTCGGCCAGTCCCCCCTCAGCTGAACTCACCTCACAGGGACAATAGCTGTGGGGAACATGGGAGGAAGGGGTATCAGGTACGTCCACAGTGCCTTGTTTCTAAAAATAAAGGGACAAAACTAACCCATTTTTCTTCTTTCTTAAAACATTTGAACACTGCAGAAAAAGCTCAATGGACACAATTGGAATTCAACACTCCGTTGCCCTCTGGACGGCTGGACCACTCTATGTGCGTTGTTCCTTGGGAAACCTCTGGAGAAGATACTCACAATTGCCAAGAAACACGGGAACCTGCGACAGGGGAGGGCCCAAGGCAAGAGGAAGGGCTGGTTCACCTCTGCTTGGTGTTCGGGGGCATGAATGTGAGGGGCGAGATCTATGACGACTGCATTGTAAGCATGCTAGAAGAATAAAGTTGGGCCACGCAACCGTTAAGTCTCATGGTCTGGTTGGTGCACCTGGCTTTTGCTCCTCGACTGCATCACGCGGTGGAGCAGTTACACCCCCATTTAAGTGTCCATACGCCTTCTTTTAAAATCAGGTTGTTGGAAATAGAAGAGAGCACCTGAAGCTCAGCGTTGAACATTTGAGGTCTTTGATGCAGAGCTTGCTGGTTTTGCTTGAGGACGTTTCATGACCCAACTTGGTAACATCAACCCTAGACATTAACAGGGCGGGTAACAAAACACCTGGAAGCCGATGAAGCTCAGAGAGCACCGAGGAGCCCCATGTGATCGAGGGCTTTCTTATTGGTAACCTTTCCACTCTGACAACGTAGAGGAGCCACTGACACTTCTCCTGCTACTGAACAACACTGTAGCATTGTTGAAGGCAGAAATTGGCTGGCTTCTTCATATATTTTGAAAAACTTGGATTCATTTTTTAAACAGGCATCCTGGTAACGTCCTCTGCACCGTGGGAGCGATAAGAGACTTTTAAGAAAATGGCTTCTCTCCCACAGCCCCAATTTAGTTTGCAGTGAGGCCACGATTTGAAGAGGAAGATTACCATACCCCTGGACCCATCTTCCAAGACAGTCATCTCTCCTACTGTCCGAGTTGGTTTTCCATGCCTTCCACCTACCAAACTGGTAGCAAAGTAACCCAAGGTGGTCAAGATCTCAAAATGCCAAGGATTCTGGGTTCTCTCCAATCCACTGCGCTCCACAAAATAACTATCACCTTCTGCTGTTAGACATTAGATATCTCCGATGACTGGACTAAGGGAAACACAGAGATGAGAAAACTGTCCGAGTGCAACGGCTGTTGGGATTATCAAAAGGTGCTACTGCAGTCTTCCAGCGTTTCAGGGCCGACATAGCAACTAAACCCCCCAGTTCAGTGTAAATAACAAATTTATTGGCGCTTGGAGGGTAGAAAAACCTCCGCAGAACACACACAACCCATTTTTTTAAATAGAACAGTTTAAAGGAGAATGCTCTGAGGCCCCTCCTGGCAAGTGAAACACCCCATCCCACCCCTCCCCCCTCCCCAGGGACACTTATCAACTGCTAATGAAAAGCAGTAATCAGCCGCTTTGGGGCTAGCATTTCCAACTCCACTCGACGTGAAGATTCCGATCACATCCCAGTTTTAGAGTTCAATAGCTTTAAACCAAAAAAAGGAAAAAAAATGTTCCAAGTCCACTATTTACACAGCATCACCCTTCGGAAAAGCGGAGAGGCCTATAACTCATCCTTCTCCCCTGCTTCCTCGCCAGGGGGAGGCCCCGCCCCGCCGTACAATTTCCCCACGATGGGCTGCACCACTTCTTCCAGCTCTTTCTTCTGAGCTTTGAAGTCCTCGATCTCCGCATCTTGGTGGCTCTCCAGCCATTCGATCTTCTCCTCCACGGCCTTCTCGATGGTGTCTTTGTCTTCCAAAGACAACTTGCCTCCCAGTTTCTCCTTGTCGCCAATTTGGTTCTTCAGGGAATAGGCGTAGCTCTCCAGTTCGTTACGGGCGTCGATACGTTCTTTCAACTTCTTATCCTCCTCTGCAAATTTCTCGGCGTCGTTGACCATCTTTTCGATCTCCTCGGGTGTCAAACGGTTCTGGTCATTGGTGATGGTGATTTTGTTCTTATTGCCCGTACCTTTGTCCTCTGCGGTCACCCGCAAAATGCCGTTCACGTCTATTTCAAAGGTCACTTCAATCTGGGGGACGCCCCGGGGAGCAGGAGGGATTCCAGTGAGGTCAAATGTCCCCAGCAGGTGATTATCCTTTGTGAGAGGACGTTCTCCTACAGGAGAGAAAGAAAACACGATTCACCTTGATATCCGTGTTCTCTTAGCCAACTTCCAAATCACAGAAAAGGTCCAAGTGCATTTCATATGGTGCAAGCATACTTAGCATGACACCAGCATGCTTGTACCATACATGGCCAGGATGTTAAAACTGACAGTGAAAATTAGGACTTTTGAGTCGTCTTTCTCAATGCAATCCACTTTTCAGATGCCAAAGCTCCTCGTAACGGAATTTTAGCATTTTTAAAACCCGTAACAGACTGAGCAATGCAATGATACAAGATGTCTACCTTCATAGACTTTGATAGTCACTGTCGGCTGGTTGTCAGAAGCTGTGGAGAAGATCTGGGACTTCTTGGTGGGGACCACCGTGTTCCTTGGGATGAGTTTGGTCATGACGCCTCCAACAGTTTCGATGCCCAAAGTTAGAGGACACACATCAAGTAGCACCAAGTCCCCTAAAGAAAGGAAAAGAAGGTGAAGGAACAGCCTGCAAAACGTCCACAGTCTGACCTTCATCGTTGATCGGACTTGTTACTTTGCAAATTAACTTCCCTTTCTGGGCTTACCAGTATCCGGATCCCCGGAAAGGACACCAGCCTGGACAGCAGCGCCGTAAGCTACAGCTTCATCAGGATTGATGCCTCGAGAAGGTTCTTTCCCATTGAAGAATTCTTTCACAAGTTGCTGGATTTTGGGGATTCGGGTGGAGCCCCCAACAAGGACAATTTCATCAATATCAGACTTCTTCAGGTCTGCATCCTCCAAAACCTTTTGGACAGGTTTCATGGTGGAACGGAAAAGATCCTGGAAGCAGGAATTAAAAAGACTGGTTTTATCCTAGCTTAGCTACTGGCTTCAGAAGTACCTTCCCCATCTAAGTAGCTGAGAAAAAAACCTTTTATACTAGAGCACGTACAGATGCCACTCCATTTTATCAGCTATGACCTAGTCGCTTTTGATTCAACAAAGATTTATTTTGGAAACCTCAGTTCTTCCCCAAAATCCTTCATCTCATATCCACTCCCAGTTTTGGGTTGGTTCTATGGAAAAGGTATAACCCTTTGAAGTTACCTACCATGTTCAGTTCTTCAAACTTTGCCCTAGTGAGAGTTTCGGAGAAGTCTGCGCCTTCATAGAAAGATTCAATCTCAATTCTGGCCTGATGCTGAGAAGAAAGGGCTCTCTTGGCCTTCTCCACTTCTCGACGCAGCTTCTGAACTGCTCGATTATCCTTCCGGACATCTTTCCCGGTCTTCTTCTTGTACAGTTTAATGAAGTGTTCCATCACCCGCTGATCAAAGTCTTCTCCACCCAGGTGAGTGTCCCCATTGGTTGCCACAACTTCAAAGACACCGTGGTCAATGGTCAAGAGAGAAACATCGAAGGTTCCACCACCCAAGTCAAAGACAAGAATGTTCTTCTCTCCCTCTCGTTTGTCCAACCCGTAAGCGATAGCAGCAGCAGTTCTACAGGAAGGAGGAGAATGTTAAAATATTACACTGAAAACCTTCTCTATTATAGAGTTAGATCAGCATTAAGGAGATCACTTCTACTTACGGTTCGTTGATGATTCTCATGACATTCAATCCAGCAATGGTGCCAGCATCCTTTGTGGCCTGACGCTGAGCATCATTGAAGTATGCAGGAACAGTGACAACAGCGTGAGTAACCTAGTGGATAAATATGAAGGGAAGTAAGTACTGAAGTATTTGATATAATTCACTGAAGGAATTTTTCCATCGACAAAAAAGATGTTTCTGCCATCCCCAGAATTGTATCTCCTAGAGAAATAACCTGATCAAGCAAATACACCTTACCTTCTTTCCCAAGTATGCTTCAGCAGTTTCTTTCATCTTTGTCAGAACCATGGCTGAGATTTCTTCTGGAGCAAACGTCTTGGTTTGACCTTCTCCAATATCAACTTGAATATGAGGCTTGGACTTCTTCTCAATAACCTGTTGATGACAAGCAGAATTAGATACAAGCCAGAAATACTGCATATTTACAACAAGGAAAGTTTCTTTGGAAGACAGGAAAGGAACTTCTTCACTCAATCCTTATTTTTAATGACCTGACCAAACCAAGCAGTGTTCTATTTACTAATGGGATAGTGTACAGGGAAATCCAACAGGTTTAAAGAGCCACATTTGAAAGTATGTTTCAAGAACACCTTGAAAAGAGTTAAAACTTAATGTACAATGTACAAAGCTAAATGGATGCCACATTCCCCCAAGTTAATGTTAGATTGGATTCAAAACTTTTTTCAGCCATATTCAGAAGATTAACCTCTAGCATGTGGCTTGTTTGATGCGTGAACCAAGAATTGTGGCTGAGTAAAATATGAATTGCAGCTTAGTAATAATAGCAATCCATATCTGATGCCTTGCCCCCAAAAAAGGTTTTTGGGTATTTTCACAAGATAAATTTTGCAACAGAAATAATAGGTAAACTCTGCAGACCTTGAAAGGCAGGTATTTGATATCTTGCTGCACAGAAGGGTC
>JANHZU010004404.1:500512-513334 GCA_032468055.1 Acrochordus granulatus
TCTTTTACCCCCCCAACCTTCTAGTAGCTTATTTTGGGGTCCTCCCCCCTTTTCCATCTCTTAGTTGGAAGTTTCTCTTCCTACCAAACTTGGCAACTTCTGTCTGTTCCCACGTTGGTTATGGAGGCTTCTTTCCTTTCCCTCCCCCAGGATTTGAACCCCTCCCTTCTCATTAAGGGCCCATCTTGGCCTCGATCCCCAAAATATCCTTCATCTTGATAGGAGAAGGAAGGTCTGTTGGATAGGTTTGCCCGCCTTGAGTTATTTCTAAAAATAACAACAGTGGGATACAAATAAATAATAAATAAATGACAAGAAATCCATCCTCCTCCTTTGCATTTTCAGCTTTCAACCGCAGGATGCCATCACCTCCCGCTTTTTCTATTTTTGCCTGGGCACCCTCTTTTCTCTCCACTCCAAAGTCAGGGTATTGTTGTCACCACCTTCCCTGAATTTTGCTTTGATGCCCACCTTCGCTGCTTGCTCCTTCCCAAATTTACAGCGGAGGCCTTCTCTTTGCACCCATCTATTTTTGGTTTCTCTCTTGCATGGACAAAACGCTTCTTCCTCCCTTTCACTTTCAGCGTTAACCTCATTCACAGCCCAGAATATTTCTATCCAACCCTTGGCTCTTTGGATAAACGCTTAAACCCAGAATCAAGTGGGACTTTCCGTGGCCCACATGTTTCTGCCGGATCACTATAAAGATTGGTTCTTCACTCCAACCCTAAAGTCTCTTATTTTGAGAGTTATCATTAATTTTGCGCTGATGATGTTACCTAGTTGGGCAATGAAATGTCTGCCAGAAGACAACCAAGCTCAGAGTACACCAAGGACCCCACAGTTTGAGAATCCTATTTGCTATCTCTATTTTTCATTCTTGTCGAAGAACAGGTTGGGGTTGGTTGGTTTTTTTGCCAATCCTGTCCACATTTTAGACTTAAGCTTTAAGGTGGGAAAAGGAAGCACTCTAGTGAGAGTGGGACCCTTCAGATGATGTGAACTTCAGCACCCATTAGCCCTGCTCAGTGTGACCAACAGTGGAGGATAATGGGATTTATATTTCAGGAATTCCTGGATTCAAGTTGGAAGACCTGCAGGTGTGATAGAGGCAATGGAAGTTGCTTTAAATAATATATTATTTGTGGTGTTAATTCTTAATATCAAATGTGCTTCTGGAGCTCATTCTTAGGGTTTTAAATTGATTTTGCAGGGCCGAGGAGGCTTCTCTCATTTGAGATAGTGATCCAATCACCAGTCTGAATGTATTATAGTCATTTTACTCCATTAGCTGATCATAGCAAAGACTTGTTCTTATTCCTAAACCTGGATTAACAAGTCCCAGGTTTTGTTAATCAGCCCTGTACAATCAGTCATGTGACTTTAAGCTTACCTTGTGCAATTTGCTGAGACAATGGTTTGGTTTCTTAGAACATGTTGAACCACAAAATGGGACCCAACCCCATTTTAAGCTTAGTTTTAAGCAGGTTGTGCAATCAGAGTCCCTCTGTATAAGTGGCTCAGCTCTTAGATCCTTAAAATCCCAGGGAGATATTTTATAATCTTGGTAAAATGATTAGCAGTTGTTATTCTGGGGAAAAGTAAACAATGTGGAGACAAAAAGTATTATTTGATTGAAGTCAAGTCTATTCCTCTCTGAATAATTTCATTTAGAGTCGTATTGTTCATACCAGAATGTAATTTGTGAATGGAGGGTGTGATTTGGCTCTGATGCAGATGTTATCTGGCCAGTTTACTTGTTTATCTATTACATTTAATTATATAGTATTTTGAGAGTGTTTCGGAGCTAGGCAACTTTTGTGTAGCAAAAGAGAGGAGGAATCTTGCAACATTTTAAAGTCTGATTTATCCCTGCATAGATGATTCCACTTCATCTGATTCATGCCAAAGTTTATACATTCATAATTTTGTTAGTTTGTAAGAGGTCAGAGGATTCTTTAATAGTGCTTTGACTAGATTGAGTACAAAATGGGAGAGAAAATTGCTTTTTCAACTTGTTTTTGTTCCCAAATCTTGGCATTTTGGGAAAGATAGAGAAGAAGAAAAAAAAAGGATACGGAAAAAAGACCATTTTTAAAAAGAGAGCAATGTAGCTTGATGCAGTTACAAACTGGTAAATCTGGTATGAAGAGGAAGTAAAGATTGATATTACAAACTTCAAGTTGTTTCATTACAAAATTCCAACTCCATTAACCACAATCTTCCTGGTGGTTTAACTATAAAGTTTGTTGTATTTTTGTTCTTTTTTTTTAATTTGCTGGGAAAAAGTGGCAGTGGAGCTGCTTTTCTGCTTAAGAAAAGTGTCTCTCTATTTCTGGGAACTAATTTATATCATGATTAGGTGCCATCAGTCCCTGCTTTCTCTTAGCAACCTCATTGATAGATTTTTCTCCATAACAGTTCTTCCCCAACCTGTTCTTTCAGGTTCATATCATAAATCTCCCATTTTGGAAAAAAAAATCTACTGAAAAATATCCAAGGGTGAAAAATTACAGAGTGGGCACGTAAAAAAGATTTGGGAAAAGCAGAACCCGTTAAATCTTCTGTACCCTGAAGCGAATACTGTTTTAAATGTTTTTATTCCTGTGCTTGCTCTAAGTGCATGCAGCACAACAACAGCTCACAAGCTTGGTCATTGTTCTTTCCCAATATTGTCATGCTCATTTAATACCTATCAACTAAGAAATATTTCATACTTTTTGCAGAGGAAGCTGTATTTTAAGGAATTCGGTTTTCAATGGATAATTAAAAAAATGCTTTCTGGAAATCTCCACCAGCCATAAAATTGGAGGTCCTGTTTTTCAACAGTTCCACCAGAGGAAATTTTTTCCAGTGTTTGCTGAAGTTCACAGCATTTTGCTTCCCTCCCCCTCTAAACATTTTATCCATCTCTTCTTTGCTGACACTTTCTTCATAGGAAAGGACTCAGACCTAACATTGCTCCAGGATGACAAGGGAGGACCGAGAATGAATCAACAGGGAAGTTACTCTCTCCTCGGAGCAAAAACAAGGATCAGATCTGTGGACTTCAGCTTGTCTGAAAATGTTTTTCATTTTTCCAAGCACCACTTTCAACCCTGCATTATTAGAGTCTCGCAATGATTTGCTAATTTTCTTTATTTGACTTTCATCTTACCTTTATTACTTTAGAAGTCACTCAAGGTGGTAAATGTACCTAATCCTCCTTCCTCCTCCTATTTTTCCATAGTGAGGTGGGTTGGGTTGAGAGAGAGAGACTGGCCCAAAGTCACCCAGCTGGCTTTCATACCTAAAGCAGGACTAGAACTCACCGTCTCCCCCAAACTCACCCAGCTGGCTTTCATGCCTAAGGCAGGACCTGAACTCACCATCTCCTAAAATTAAAATCAGCTAATTTTCCTATACGCTCTAGCATGAATGGGTCCCCATAGACCAATACTATAATTGCTTGATGGGCAAAATAGTGAAAGGAACCAAGAGTTCCTTTCACTATTTTATCTCACACCCTAGTAGCTCACATTAGCGTTTCCAGTGCAGTATCTTATCAAGCACCCATGTGGTTCCCGCAGCAAGCCAGCTCCCCTGAGCCAGCCTCTGACCTAACTAATGTTTGGTTTTAATCTCTGCACAAATATTTTCTCTTTGCAAAGAAAGAAGAAGTTATGGGTGTTACAAGCTTGCCCGCTAGCACATATGTGCATTAGTCACTGCAGGCAAGCTCATAGCCTTAAATAAAAAAATATCGACTCCTCTCTAGTTGGGAGGAATTGCCAGTTTCCTTGTGGCTGTGTTTTTTTGCCACTTCGGTGAGCTTAGAAGCACCTATAAGAGTGGAACATGGGAATTCATAAGAAGGCTCCCTTTGCATAGTGAGAGACAGTTGGGTGTAGTGGTTAAGTTGTGCTGGCTTAGAAACCAGGAGACTGTGAGTTCTAGTCCTCCCTTAAGGTTCAATGGGGGGGAGATGTGACTTTGGGCCAGACCCTCTCTTTCAGACAACAGGGTTGTCGTTGTTGCAAAAATAGGAGGAGGAAGGAGTATTAGGTATGTTCACCATCTTGAGTTATTTATAAGCAAATAATAAAGGGATATACATAAATAAGAATAGTCAGATGTTGTTTATTTCTGTAGTCCCCACTCCAGAATGATTCTGAAATAATTTCCTTAACTCCCAGCTTCCCAAAGGCTGTGTAAGCTGAAGGATGCGAGGTTATAAAGTATATTTCTGTTGCAGGAAGATGAGGTTGCACTTTGCTGTCTTAACATGTTTCATGCAGAGAGGCTGGTGGTCACTTTGGCTGTGTTTTTAATCTTTATTTTTTTTTAATTGGCTCAGCAGCTCTCTTTATCTAGACAGAAGAAGCCTCCGAGGCGAAAGGAGATGAAGCAGAACATTTTCCAGAGGGGGAAAATGTAGCTTTCTGAAGATGTTAAGAGGTTCTGTGGCAGGAGAGGAAAGACATAGAATTTGTGGATTAAATGAATGGCCTGACTTTGTTTGGTCTGGGTTTGTTTTGGTTTGTAAGTTGATCTTTGCTTTTTTATTGAAGGAAATGAAACGGGACGCTAAACAAAAGAAAATACAAAATAACAAAAGCAGACACCAACATAGGCCTCCGTGCGTATCCATGTGTAATCAAGGAAAATGCAGATATTTCAATGCACAGATCATATACTCAGAAAGATATTTGTGTAGATGTAGGAGGCCTCTTTGAGTGAAATGTTAATAGTTTTAAATAAACCTGATCACCCTCTATTGAACTGTATATAATATATACACACACACATACTCTCTCTCTGTGTGTGTGTTTGTATATATATGCATGTATATAAACTGTATCTTGTTGGCACTGCCTACATTTTAAATAATTAGCCCTCTCTCTCTCTCTCCATACTGCCCCTGACATGATGGAAATCCTTTACTGATAATGAAAGATGAATTAGCACGGAGATCAGACGGTCCCCATCGAACGCTTGGTTACCAGTTGATGCTTGGGAAATGGGCATTCAGCAAGCCTGAATTAGTCTATTTCCCTTCTTTGCTCCAGTCTCTTTTTGCACTAAACTGTCCAAATGAGTAATTCAGACTTGGTTCAAGCTGGTAGCAGGTTGGCATGTAAACGCAAAACAAGATGCTGGAGACACAGAGGTCTCTCTGCCCTTTCTTTGTCTGTACACTGAATTTCAGGAAAAGGACTCTCCTTAGTCTGCACTTTCCATATGAAAAATTATGTTACAAGGAGAAGAGGCTTTGCGTCCCCTAAACTAGCATAAATCCTATATTTATAGCTAAACCCTATCCCCATAATAATTTCCTTCTGATGAATTCACAAGCCGAACTTTAAAAAGTTTAGATCTTTTTTTGAAAAAGAAACTGCCAAAACATTTTCTATCCTTTCTCTTAAAGTCAAGAGTTCAGTCAACTCTTTTCCACCATAATTCAAGTGTCCCGTTCAAAGGTCTAACATTTTTGCAGAAATAGGCTAAGAGAGGAACTTGTGGTGATATCCACATCTTGGCTAAGATAGTTCTTAGCAGAGGAATCTTTCACAGCAAACTGGCTCAGCTCATCTAATGCAGGAAGAAAAATAGTGAAAGTGAGACTGAGACACAGTCATCCATTTCTTTGTGCTTTTTTATTTTTAGTTGAGGTTCCTCTTTCACTAAATTCAAGTCTCATTCTTATTCATCCAGAAACCGATTCCAGAGCAGTGCTTCAAATCCTTGGCTCATGCATTTGCTTTCATTTTTAATTTTTGGTGAGAATTAGACCCATTAGTAATAAAAGTTGCAAAATGTTTTGCAAATTTTTTTTAAAAAAAGCAGCTGTTTTCTCATCATCCCAGTCCCCTTTCTTTACATATTTCCTGACCATTCTTTTTCATTTTTAGATGGATTGAAAAAGCCTTCTGGATAGAAGGTGAAATGTCTTCAAGAATAACTTGTAATTAAAGTCCAGTTGCCTTTTTAAAGAAAGTTTGCAAACATTTTTGCAATTTTTACCACTTATCATGGTATGGATAAATGAGAATATTCATAGACAGTTGGGTCCATTCCTCTGGATTTTGACTGGGAAAAGGGCAAGGAAGATTTTTTAAAAAAATCACAGGAGTTGGAACTTGGAAAAACATTCCAGGTGGGGAAGTCTCACTGAAGGCAACTTTCTTACAAGGTGAAGTCAAGTGTAGTTTCTTGAATCTTTTTTTTAAGTGACAACACCGGTCAACCCAGATCAGAATAAAAGGTGCAAAATAATCCCATGGAACATTTGATTGCTATTTTATATTGTGGTGGGCTGCACAGAATAAACTTGAGAAATGATTTTTCTGAGCAGAAGGTTGGTCATTTTCAACCTGATTTCAGTACTGAATGCTGCCCCATTATTATGGCATTTCTTGTCCTGTGAAACAATAAGTCTTTTGTTGGAAGTATTTTCTTTCAGCATTCTTGCAGAATTTTGTCCGAAAGTTGATTTACAGATTGCTCCATTTACAGCCCTTCTTTCTGTATTTGTTGATTTGTTGTTACTGTTGTTGAATATTCAGTTTATAAACCAGCAGTGCTTTCACACTGAAGTCCCTTTGAATGATATGCTTGAAGAGAAGGATATAAATGTTTCTCTAAATAAAGAAAATATTTTTCATGCTGTCCTTCTCTCCTCTCTTGAAAATATATGGTTGGACGGATGAACAAGCCAGCATTCATCCCCCCTTTTTCTGCATCATCCCACAACATGGCTGCACAAGTGCCTCTTCTGAGATTACATTACTATAAAATGCTAAACGGCTCCCTTTTGATTAAAGTGCTCCTTTGTGAAACATCAGGACCTTAAAAAAATCCCCGTACCATTTGCATGCTTCTGCTATTTCAGTACAGATCCTTTATCAAAATTTGTGCGGAGCTTTTGTTCCCGTAAACCTTGTCAGGGACCAGCCTAAAATAAAACAGAGCTTGCTTTCAAAAAGTTGGCCGTTCCCAAGTTTGAAACAGGAAGGAATCAAGCCTAAAACATTTCTGTGCCACAGAAAATCCCAAGGACTGCCACCTGTCTGGATACTTACTTATTTTGTTTTATTATTATTATTTAATTCAAGTGACTCTGGGAGGTTCACATTAAAATATTACAGAACTGTACAAAATAAATAAAAAGATTCAAAGAATTAAGGCAAGACAAGATAGGTCTATTTACCTACCTACCTACTTCTCTCTGTCTCTCTCTCCCTTCCTATTTAGCTCCGTCCGTCCGTCCGTCCATCCGTCCATCCATCCATCTAATTAATATAATGAAGGATTTCATGGTCAAAAGGAAACATAATTAAGCAATAACATTACACATCCCTTAAAGCAATAAATTTAAAACTTCATGAGCTGGTAGGTCTGTAGTGGAACTCTAATGTCCTGTTGTAGATTAAACAAACCAGCTTGGAGGTGTTCTTCACCTCTGTTGGAAAAGGAGGAAGCTGGTGGGTCCACAGTTGAAAGCATGCCTTGGAGAAGGCCTTGTGAGTTTTCTCCGAGGTGGAACACAAGCTAATCTCTTCCTGTTTGTCCTTGGCAGCAAGCTCTGCTGAATTCTTCTGTTACTGCCTCCTCCTTTGAAGATGGTTAAGCTGGACATCCACACCTTGGCCCATCACCTCAAACAGGAACGGCTGTATGTGAACTCTGAAAAGCAGCTGATTCAGAGACTGAATGCCGAAGTGCTAAAGACAGCCGAGAAGCTCTACCATACAGCTTGGATTTCCAAGCAGCAAAGGATCAACTTGGATCGATTAATCATAACCAGGTAATTTGGATATAGTCTTGCTTAATGTGAAAATATGGAGTATGGACTCCTAGGTGCTCTCTGAGCTTGATTGTTTTTCTGCAGACCTTTCATTACCAAACTAATATCCATGCTGGTAATGACCAAGAAGGGTCATCGGTGCACTGATGATGTCACCTAGTTTGGTACTGAAAGGTCTGTGGAAAAACAGTCAAGCTCAGAGAGCACCTACGACTCCAGAATTCAACCCTGTGCTACAAATATTCTCTTCTATTCGTAACATGGCATATTCCCAAAACGCTAAGAAATGTATTAATTTAAGTATCTTTATTTATTATATTTCAAATCTGCCAAGCCACTGGATTCCTTTGGGCAGGCTGTTTGTTATGTGGACACAATAGAAAGAAGCATTTGCATTCATACCCATCATGCCATTCCTTTTTTTTTAAATATATTTTAGAAGTTGCAACGGTCATAAAACAGGCCATTGCGTGACCGATCCGAGTTTACAGCCTTTTTTTTTTGCAGCAGTTGTGAAGTGAACATCATGGTTCGCTTGGGGCTAGTTCTCTCGAAAACCAGAAGTAAATGCTAGTTTTCAGCAAAAAAGTAAAACATGCTCATGTGACTGTAGGATTCTGCAAACAGTCATAAAGGGAGACTTTTGCATAATACTGCAAGTCAAGGACTACCTGTGTATTTTATAGCCATCTGGCAAACCACGAAGAAAATGTAGCTCTGGCTGCATGAATCTGTGGTCCTGTTTGGTGAGTTGGTGGTCTTCCTCTGTTACGGGTAGGACCTGTAAGACTATTTCTTCTCCTCCTATTGTAGCGCGGATGCCTCCCCGGCTGAGTGTTGCCAACATGCCAAGGTCTTGGAGGACACACAGTTTGTGGACGGGTACAAACAGCTGGGGTTTCAAGAGACTGCCTATGGTGAATTCCTCAACCGGTTGCGCGAGAACCCTCGCCTTATTGCGTCCTGCCTAGTGGCTGGGGAAAAGCTCAACCAGGAGAACACCCAGAATGTCATCCACACGGTCTTCACCTCCATCTACGGCAACTGCATCATGCCTGAAGACGAGAACTTCCTTCTCCAGGTCTTGCGCTACTTGATTGAGTTTGAACTCAAAGAGAGCGACAACCCTCGGCGGCTGCTGAGGAGAGGAACGTGCGCCTTCAGCATCCTCTTCAAGCTCTTTTCCGAAGGACTTTTTTCTGCTAAGCTCTTCCTCACAGCCACTTTGCATGAACCCATCATGCAGCTGCTGGTGGAGGACGAAGATCACCTGGAGACGGACCCGAACAAGCTGATCGAGCGCTTCTCACCTGCCCAGCAAGAGAAGCTCTTTGGGGAAAAAGGGTCCGAGAAATTCCGGCAGAAGGTTCAGGAGATGGTGGAATCCAATGAGGCCAAACTGGTGGCCCTGGTCAACAAGTTCATCGGCTACCTCAAGCAGAACACTTACTGCTTCCCACACAGCTTGCGGTGGATCATGTCCCAGATGTACAAAACACTCTCATGTGTGGACAGGCTGGAGGTGGGGGAAGTTAGGGCCATGTGCACAGACCTGCTTTTGGCTTGTTTCATTTGTCCTGCAGTGGTCAACCCAGAACAGTACGGAATTATTTCTGATGCTCCAATCAATGAAGTGGCAAGGTTTAACCTGATGCAGGTACAGTTTCCTTCCTGCCTGCCTGCCCATCCCCACCCTCCCTCCCTGGTGAAAGCAAATGCTTCACAACAATTTTTGACATGTTGTTTTCAGCTTGACTTGTATTCTAATAACAACAGTGTAGCACCTTCGGGAAAATAGCCTGTTCATTATAGGCTAATGTCTATGGTTAGTCATATTTTTCAATTCGACATTTCATTTTAAAAATCACTTTTTATGCATGGAGTGCTCATGGGGGCTGGTGCTAATAAGTGTTTTAAAAGAAAATCAAGCATGTTCTTTCGCCTGTTCATGCCCCCTGGTGGAGGAGATGGTACATTCCATTGGAAAACATGATAGTAGGAGACAAGGTGTGTCTTTATAAATAAAGTGTAGGTCTAAGAAGCCAGTGGTTAGATGGCTAGCCAGTCTTGACATCCCTAGATTATCTTGAATCGAGACAATCCCCTTGATCCATGCATTGGGCCAAACTGTGGTTTGCTCAACCATATTCTTTTGACTTAAACCAACTGTTGGCTCAGTTCACACAATGTGAGGATAAAGACAAGGCTCATCTCCAGCGAATCCCAAAGCTGTAAACTGGAAAGTTATACGGGGAATAATTTCTACAACGCTGCCAATAAAATTATATCGACTTTAAGGAAGTCCTCAGGTCTTGAGCTCAACTGAAAGTACATTTTATCCACTTCATCTCGAGTAGATAAAAATGCTAGCACTTTTAATAAAAATAGAGAAACTTTTTGCACTTCACCAGTGTTGGGTGAAGAACGGAGAAGGCGGCCTTTCTGTTCTCATTTCAACCTTGGGAATTGGGAGTGGATTATGTCTTTCTTTCAGATGGTGTAAATGATGTTTTCAGGAGGATTTTTGTTGTAGGTGGGGAGACTTCTGCAGCAGCTGGCTATGATTGGTTCCGAAGAAGGAGACCCCCGCACCAAGGCCAACCTGGGCAAATTCGACAAGGTAGAAGTCAAAGCTATCCTTTCAACGTCTGTCTTCGGGCAGTTGATACTGATATCAATGTTTTCCCCTCCTGAGTAGCCGTTTAGCAATTTTGTGGGAAATGGCCAAAGTTCCTTTCTCGCAGAAACCATAAGCGGCTGGAACCACATTTTGAATCGCTAAAAAGTGCTGGCTTGCATTTCTGGAGTAAATGTCAGTGTGTTGAGAAATGGAAAGAAAATTAAAAAAACAGTATTCCAGCTCAGTTCATGCATTGCACTGAATCATGGTTTGCCAGTGGAATAAACTGTAATTTGTTAGCTTTGCAAAACATGCTAAATAACAAGCCTTTGATTACCCATGGTTTGTTCACACTAACAAAGCCAGTTAAGCCACAGTTTGGCTTAGATGTTGAATTGAACTGCGATTCATGGGTAAAGCATAGATATGGTATGTTTATCCATAAAGAGATATGGTATATTGCTAAGTTTTCTTAGCACTGTGACTTATATTCCCCACTTGTTAGACTCAAAGGACCAGGCTTAGTTGGTGCAGTTCTAACTAACAGATTCATTGATGCTACAATGTCACAAGAATTTTTCTAACTGCCTGCACTCCCAAGATAAGGCTAAAGGTTCTCACAAGAGTTGGACCTTTGGTGTTTGTGCATGCGTAGTGACTCAAGGCTGATACCCCTCTTAACCCCTGGCTCTGCTCTTCTTTCTCCCACACCCCTTTTCCCTTGCAGGGCTGTGTGGCTTCATTCCTGGATGTTGTCATTGGCGGGAGGGCTGTTGAAACCCCTCCTATGTCTTCAGTTAATCTCCTAGAAGGACTGAGTAGAACTGTGGTTTATATGACCTACAGCCAACTTACTACACTGGTAAGTGCCCAGGAGTCAAAGGTGGTGTTAAACTTATTGTCACTTCTGCCTTTTTTTAACACATTCCTTCCTTTTCAGGTTAGCTTTATGAGGAATATCATGTCTGGTAATCAGCTCAAGGAAGATCACATGGCTCTCGAAAACCTGCTATTAAATTTACCCCAGAACAAGCCAGGGAAAAGTGGGAGTTTGGAGCTGACACCCTATAACACCCCACAGCTTTCACCTGCAACTACTCCAGCCAGCAAGAAAAATCGACTGGCCATAGGTGAGAATGAGACTAGCTGGTGGGGTGTGCAAAATCTTTACATTTTACTTATTTGTTAAATTTATACACTGCCCCTCTCGCTGCAGGCAACATCCCTAATTTGCCAGCTTGGTTTTTAGATACATCCCTTGCCCCTTTCTTCTAGAACAACATCTATCTTCAGATGTTCTGTTGCAATATTTTTTCCCAACTTGATTTACACCCTGCTCAGTCCCTTGTTAGATTGGGGACATAATATTTCCTCTAGAATCAAGACATATGGTACAGGGCAGCTGGTCTGAAAAATTTTGCTTAAATGTGGCAAACATCCCATTCTTAACTGATGGGGAGAGTTGGGGATTCTGAGTCAAGGCTGTGCAAGGAGAAGTCAGTGATAAAAGGGCCAATTTCAGTTTCTGTATCTGAAGGAACCACCTGAAACTTGAATGCAAAAATGTTTAATGATACAGCTTGCATGCTTGGCTAATAATGGAAGAAAGCCAGGGATGATGAGAGGTCTGTGACTCCTAGAAATCTAATTTGGCAACCCTCTGGTTTCAAAGCTTGCTTTAGGCAACTGCTGCATAGGTTAGAACTTTGATTCAACAGACCATTGAGGAGTGAGTGAGGTGGTGTCTTGTTACTCTTAAAGGTCTGCTAAATCAGAAAATACGTGATTTGCCTTCGTTGACATCATTTGAGAAACAATGTCCTAAGGCAGATGACTTTGGAATTGTGTGTTTGACATAACTCTTAAGAGCCTTGTTCTTACTTGGGCCAAAATGGAATTATCCTTAATTTTTGTACTATTTTTTTGGAAGGAGGGAATGTCCAGCTGGATTTTATACC
Source organism: Acrochordus granulatus (assembly GCA_032468055.1). Lineage (NCBI taxonomy): Eukaryota > Metazoa > Chordata > Lepidosauria > Squamata > Acrochordidae > Acrochordus > Acrochordus granulatus. The sequence continues at coordinate 512,877 of JANHZU010004404.1, forward strand.
CATTGCATCTTCAATCAGGGCCCATTAAATGTATTTTACACACACGCCTTTCCATTTCCTAAGATATTTCTTCAGTGATTTCCCTTAAAATCACCCTGAGGTTCTGTGCCCAATGTGTTCAGTGCCTCTGCTAGCACTAAAATGAGAAAGCAAGCATACCCAGATTTCAAGGAATGTTCAGATAATTCCTGGCTGCCCGTTGCTCCATGCTGTTGACCTGTGTTTGTAATTTACAACTGATCTGGGTTTTTTTCCTCCACCGACTTGTCTTTTGTTTCTCTTTAATGCGGCCAATCCAGGACAACAATTGGCTACCATCACTGCCTGGGATACGTCTGCTACCAACCTCACAGCTCATATAAATCTCGTAACCCCTTTTGGTGGGTAGTGGATCTCTTTGCTTCTTCCTCTTGATTAGAGTGTCTGCAAAGCTGATCTTTCCACGCCAGCTTGCTTCT
>JANHZU010004404.1:513860-530147 GCA_032468055.1 Acrochordus granulatus
GCACGTTTTAAGAAGCACCTTTGGTCGGGCTGCTTTGAAAATTCGGGGCAGAGCTCTTGAATCGGACGCATCCTTTTGCCATGGCCATGTCATGACACCCTTGGTTAGGGACCAGAGTCAGCAAACGGCAGGGGTTTATTTTTTTTCCCTGGTTTGTACCATTTCAGAGGGAGGGAATATTTATTGACCCTACAAAAATAAACCCTTGTACCTAAAAAAATATAACCTGTAAGAGTGGAAGAGATGAACCTTGTTGTGCTGGTATATTACCTGTCTATAAGGAAATGTCTCTTCCTCTCCCAAATGAGATGCAACTCCCCGCAAGTCTTTTCCAGGCTTCATTTCATTCCATTCCAGGAAAGGAAAAAGAGTAATAATTCTGCTGCTTTGCATAAGCTAGTCTTTGGTTGCTCCAGGTTGTAAATTTTGGGCAGTAACTCTCAAAGAATGTCTCACACTTCAATTTGTTCCTTGGGTGTTCTTAGAAGTCTGCTGAGAGCGCATGCTTACACGCAAAGCTTTTCACTTCTATTCTGGTCTGTCTTCTCTGCATCGTGATTTGGTAATCAGTGTTCTTTAAATGAAGAAAACAACCACTGAGATAATTTCAAAAGCTTCAGACTTGCATTTAAATCCTGTGTTTATCTGAACATTTTAGGCCAACTTAACAGTTTGAAAGCATGTACAAATGCAAGTAGATAAATCGGTACTGCCTAAATTGGTGGGAAGGTCACAGCGCTCCATGCGCCTCGGCGTATAGTCATGCTGGCCACATGACCACAGAATTTGGACAAATTCTGGCTCCCTCAGCTATGAATTGGAGTTGAGTGCCACCCTCTAGAGTCAGCCATGACTGGACAGGGGAAGCTTTTACCTTTTACTTTATAGGCTGAGTGATCCTCTCTCCTTTTTTCTCATAAGTAGATTTTTATGTGGTTATTGTGTTTATTTCATTGAATTGGTTATGACCATCCGCTCCGAGAGATTGTCTGTTGCTACTATGATCCAGGGAGGAATCAGACAGTTATGAAAATCTATTGGTCACATGATTGTTCAATTTTACCTTTGTCAGCCTGTTCAATCTCTGAAGCGCTCTATCAGTATCTTACAGTCCATAAATAAATAATTACTTGCCTAATTTACAACATAGCATAAATCTCAAAGGGCTGTAGAAAGCTGCAGCATAGACAGCATTCAAAGTAAACCCCCTCCCCAGACTGATTAAAATGTTAAGTCAAAATGACCCCCGGAATGGCTGGATTCACGCATCATCCTAAGCCACCTTGCTTGGTTTTGCCTTCAGAAGTTGGGTGAACCTATTTCCCTGGTTTCTAAATCAAAGTTTGTGGCACAGCGTATCTCAGCTACTTCTGGTCAAACCAAGAAAACTGGGGCAACAGTAACCATAACTTAGTGTTATGTGTGAACTCAGCCAGCCACTTCTTTAAAGTTGCACACGACTGAAAGGAAAACCTTTACTTTTACTTCTTAAGGATCCTGGTTACCTTAATATACCGTAAGGTATTGAGATGAGATCTTTCTGTTTTTTAAATCATGCTCAGCTTATAAAAGGGGATTCCCTGCCAAGCTGTAGTTAACATTTCAGCCCTGATTTTCAGCAGCTGTCATTAGATTTCAAAGCTTTGTGCAGTGTTAAAATCTCACCTGATTTCGCCATGACTCCAACCAAGTTGCATTGTGGTGTAACTTCAGTATAGCACCAGCCAGGATTAATCTCCCAGTTTTTTCCTTGATCTGCTTCCAACTGCATATGTGGCACATCTCATATAAGAGGTGGCTTCTGCTACCAACATGCCTTAAATTGTAGGAAGTTCCTAAACCTACAGAAAATGACTTTTCTGCGTCTGCACTTATGGTTGTTCCAGCCACTCGCAGTAGGAGCCGTTCCAATATTCAGATGGACCAGCATCCAGATTACGAGGGGTTCTCCCAAGAGACAATACAAGAAATTCAACCAGAAGAAGTTTTGGTCATTTCTCTCGGGACAGGCCCACAAATCACCCCTGGAATGATGTCAGAAAATGAGGTATGGGAGCAATGTGAAAGATGTGCATATTCAAGCATTTTTTCTTTCTTTCTGAAGGCCCAGTTTGGGGAACAAATGATAAAACATTGAAATCGTATCTTAGAACAGCTTCATGGTTATTTTTTTTCCAGAAGTGGCTTTGTAATTTGTGGTTGCGTTATTTAACCTTGCCAAAAGTCACTTGGTCACATTATATTCATTGCCATGTTCCCTGCTACTTCCAGGCAGTGCAGAAAGAGAAAACCCAGCCCCTGGGCCAAATATGGCTGCTGATCCCTGCGATAATGCTTCACAGGACCAGTTGGGAGAGGAATGCAGATGTTTATATATCATTTGGTCACATAATATCATTGGCCATGTTCCCTGCTACTTCCAGGGAAGTACAGAAGTTCCTTGCTACTTCCAGAGAGTGCAGACAGAGGAAAACCCAGCCCCTGGGCCAAAGATGGCTGCTGATCCCTGCAATAATGCTTCACAGGACCAGTTGGGAGAGGGATGCAGATGTTTATATGTCATTTGGTCACACCGGCCATGTTCCCTGCTACTTCCAGGGAGTGCAGAAAGAGAAAACGCAGCTCCTGGGCCAAAGATGGCTGTTGATCCCTGCGACACGCTTCTCAATTTCTAGTTGGGAGAGGGATGCAGATGTTTATATGTCATTTGGTCACACTGGCCATGTTCCCTGCTACTTCCAGGGAGTGCAGAAAGAGAAAACCCAGCTCCTGGGCCAAAGATGGCTGTTGATCCCTGCAACAAATTGATGCTTCTCAATTTCCACTTGGGAGAGGGATGCAGATGTTTGTGTGTCTCACCCCCCTCCCGTTTCTGTGTGCTGCCTTCCCAGGTTTTAAACATGCAGCTGGCTGATGGTGGGCAAGGCGACGTTCCCGTCGATGATTCCAAACTCCACGGTAAACCTGATAAAACCCTGCGGTTTTCCCTCTGCAGTGATAATCTGGAAGGCATATCCGAAGGTGAAGGGCTACTTTCATACCTTGTCCTTCAGCACCGTGTTTAAACGGAGCTTCTGTGCATTGCTGTCCCTGAGCCGCTGCTGCAAAACTCTGCATCTCAACTCGCTCCCTCGGCTCAGATGTTTTGGGCACCCCCCTTTTTTTGGTTTGCGTGTTTGGCCCTTTTCCTTACATGCAAGTTTTGTTCTGCCTCGGCTTTCTTCTGTTGCATTGACTGAGTGTCCCTTTGTGGGTGGGGGCAGCTCTTAACTGGCAGGTTCCTTTTTCCAACAGGCCCTTCGAACCGTTCCAATTCGGTGTCCTCGCTGGATTTGGAAGGGGAATCCGTTTCCGAATCGGGGGCTGGCCCGTCGGGAAGCAACGGAGTCGAAGCTTTGCAACTTCTGGAGCATGAACAAGGTTAGAAGCCACCTGCAGGGTTATCCAGCCCAAATGGCCCCGGGAGGAGCTTCATTATACAGCTAGTCCTTGAGTCATGACTGGAGTGGATGGAGCTGGCCTGTAAGTTGTGACCGAGTCGCTTTTAGGACCGTTTTGGAGGCTGTTGCTCCGCGTCCGCTGCAGTCCTTAAGCGAATGCCATTGTTGGAAAGTGAACCAATTATTCATTTTGCTGGTTTTTGGCAAGAACATTGGAAAACACAGTCTTGTGACCATGGGGTGCTGCGGACTGCTGTAAATAGGGCCACTCACCGAATATCTGAAATGCAATCATGTGAAGAGAGGGTTAGAATTAGGGTTACTCATGTTCTCCTAGTGTTTGTCCAGCACCTCAACCACACACCATGAAGGCAAGGTTAGAATTAGGGTTACTCACGTTCTCCTGCTTCTAGTCCAGCATCTTAACCATCACACCCATCTGGTACTTTATCGCTTACCAACTATTTCATTTACTGCTCCCAGGACTTTATTTTTTGATGTTTCTTGGTCAAACCACCCTCTTTTGCAAATAGCTACTACCCAGGACAATCTGGACGATAAGCTCCGTAAATTTGAGATTCGTGACATGATGGGATTGACAGAGGACCGGGACATCTCGGAAACCGTGAGCGAGACCTGGAGCACGGATGTTCTGGGAAGCGACTTTGACCCAAATATTGATGAAGACCGTTTGCAGGAGATCACAGGTAAGGGGTATCCTAGAAGGGGCTGAGTAAGAAGCTGCTTGCTCTGCCATTTGAGAAATCTTTGAAACAAATGGTATGGCTCCTTACTGAGATTTTGGATGCTGTTTTACCTTCCAACAGTACAGCTTAGCATTGTTAGCATAATGTTTCTGCCTTTCCCTCCCCCCCAAGGTAGCAGAGACTAACTGGGCACATGTTATTAATCCCTTCTTTGATTTTTCTCATCTTTCGTCTCCATACATCTAGCAGGGCTTCTGTACAATATGATGAAAGCTAAAACAGGTTTTCTCTGTGAAAACCACCGTTGCCTCCTAGCAGAGGTATCGGGCTCCAAAAACCAAGAAAGACACTGAGGTTCTTCTAAGTAGTTTCCTTTGTTCTTCACCTACAGACCAAAATCTTGCCAAACTAAAACAGACTCCTAGCACTTTGAAATCCATACTCAGGGACTTATTAAGGAGGAGCCGTCTTCATCCTCCTTCTCTCACACAAACGCTCTAAGCTGCGGTGTCTCTTGCTCATCTGGAAGGCAGCCCCTCCCTCCTGGGAATCCAGACTGTATTCCAACACAAGAGGTCAAAGCAACCCAATATCGAATTGCATCACATGAAACACTAAGCCAGTGCCCATTCAGTTTAGTTGTGGCTCGAATGTCTGAGTGCAGCGCAGGAGTAAACCACTTTTTATCAGTTATTATTTTTCCTGCACATTCTTTATCAGCAAGAAACTGGTGATCGTTCCTTGGTGAATTCCATGAGGTGTCACCAAGGCTGATGGCACAATAAGTCATCTGTTGTAACATCTTTAAAGCAGGTTTTTTTTTTGAGGGTAGAGAGAGACCTCTCAGCTTTTGACCTGTTCACGTTTGCTTCTGTCCCTCAGGGACTGCAGCGGAAAATGTCTTGGGCAGCCTGCTGTGTTTACCTGGTTCCGGCTCGGTGCTGTTTGATCCCTGCACAGGGTCCACTATCTCAGAAACCACAAGTGAAGCTTGGAGCGTTGAGGTCCTGCCAAGTGACTCAGGTGAAGAATCCTCGATTGGTGCCATTTTTCTAGCACACCAAGGGTGGAGGGATTGAAGGACTGAGAGCACATGGCACCGAGAAACTGATGGTTCGCTCTCCTCTACCTGCCCTAGCCGGTGACAGTTCCTTCTTGTTACTCTGGAAGCTCCTCATGCCCTTAGTGGCTTCACCCCTCAGTTTTTTACTCTTTGGTTCCCACGATGGTCTTGAAGGCCAGCAGCCTTCGTTTCATCAGCTCAGTCATCCTGCAGTTCATACACTCCACGGCCTCCCTTGTACCCAAAAGTCAGTATCCGCTCAGGTCTTTAACCCCGTATAGCTGTACTTACCCTATATTCCTCTTTCTGTCTTCTTTTAGCAACTTGCCCATTGCCATTTTAGAGAGGGAGACAAGGTGGTCCTTCACCCTCATACCTTTGAATGGTTGTTAAGTGAATGGTTGTAAGTTGAGGGCTACCTGTACTGTGAACCTGATTTTTCTTTCTCCCCTTTAGAGGCTCCAGACCTAAAGCAGGAAGAAAGACTGCAAGAATTGGAGAGCTGCTCGGGTGTAGGAAGCGCCTCCGATGATACCGATGTGAGGGAGGTCAGTTCGCGGCCTAGCACACCTGGCCTCAGTGTTGTATCAGGTGAGCCTTTGGAGGAAACCCCCAGAAGAACTGAGAATTGCTTAGCATTCCTTTGTGTGGGAATTCTGGGAGATTGCAGCTTTCAAAGTTTTTCAGCTTTCAAGATTTCACATGTCATCATTTCACCGACGATGCGGGCGGTGGGAATTGAAGTGCATGCATTAGAGGCCTCTCCACTCCCGGAATCCTGTGCCATGGCTATGTGGCTTGGAGTTCTGGCAGCCGAAGTCCACGGCCCTCGAGGGTGTCCTTCAATTCCCACGGTTCTCTTCCGTGGCCATGGTGGTCGGGGGGGGAATTCTGGGAATTTATGTCATGCCACTGGAAGCAAGGTAGGCCTTCATTCACAGATGGCTTCCAGATAGTTTGCATTTCAGCAGCTTTATGCTCACGAGATCTCAGTGTCATCCGCTTGCAGGTATCAGCGCAACATCCGAAGACATCCCAAACAAGATAGAGGACCTCCGATCTGAGTGCAGCTCCGACTTTGGTGGGAAAGATTCCATCACCAGCCCTGACATGGACGAAACGGTGCACGGTAAGAAAATAAGTGGACCAAAACTGGAAACTGGACAGATAGTCTTTGACTTACGACAGTTTGTTTAAGGGCGGTTCAAAGTTACAACAGCGCTGAAAAAAGGGACTTGACCAATGTGCACACTTATGCTCACCCCATCTGTCCCTCAGTCACGTGAACAAAATTTGGGCACCTGGCAACCTGCATGCGTTTACAATGGTTGCAGCATCCTGGGGTCACGCAGTGGCCATTTGCAACCTTCCTAGAGGGCTTACGACAAGCCAACTTAAGGGGGGAAGCCAGATTCAACGGTGTGGTTTGCTTAACAACCATGCGATTTGCTTAATGACCACGGCAAAAAAGGTGGAAAAATTGTGCAGGACTCGCTTAATGATTGCCTCGCTTAGTAAGAGATGTTCTGGTCCCGATGGTGGTTGTAAGTCGAGGACTACCTGTAAAAAGGTAAAGGTTTCCCCTGCCAGTTGTGTCTGACGTTAGGGGGCAATGCTTATCTCCGTTTCCTAACCGAAGAGCCAGCATTCGTCCAAAGACGCTTCAGTGGTCATGCGGCCGGCGTGACTGTACACTGAGGCGCATGGAATGCTGTTACCTTTCCCACCGAAGATGGTGCCAATTCATCTACTTGTATCTAGGTGGGCAGGAGCTGGGGCACGTAACGGGAACTCACCCCGTTACGCAGCGCCTGGGTCTCGAACTCGGGCTGCCGGACTTCAGGCCGACAAGCCCCACATTTTACCTGCTCAGCCACAGCGCCGAGCGATGTTCGAGGTCAGGTGGCTTCGCTTAATAGAAACATTCTTCCGACATCCTTCGTATTTCAGGCGCCAGCCACTTGACCTCTCCTCCTTCTCAAACGGACTCCCTCCTCGCCATGTTCGATCCGTTGGTTTCGCATGAAGGTAGTGTCTCGAACGGGGAGCGCGGGTGGACTGCTGCTTCACTGTCCCTCCCTCAGCCCTGAGACCGTCCGCGACCTTCCTCTACCGGTAACATTTTCCCCTGCAGTTGTGCGCCCTAAAGTGCATTACGCCCGACCGTCCCACCCTCCGCCGGATCCCCCGATCTTGGAAGGAACCCTGGGCAGCAGCGATGCCCGGCTGCCCAACTTCAGCTCGCACACAGCCATGCTTTTTGACCCAGAGGCCTTCAAGCAGCGCTATTCTTACCCCGAAAGACTCGTGCGGAGCAGAAGCTCTGATATCGTGTCCTCGGCGCGGAGACCTATGAGTGATCCTGGCTGGAACAGACGAGCAGGGAATGAGGAACGGGAGCTTTCAGGACCCGGGAGCAACATCGGGGGGGTGGCACTGATCGCCACACCGCACTCCTCCTCCTCATCTCCGAGCAAAGATTCCTGTAGGGGAGAGGTAGGAATTTGTCCATCGATCCTTCCGGTGTTTTTTCCCTCCTTGAGTTAACCACAATTAAACGTTGCATCATAACTGTGTCAAATGTTTCTTCTGTGCTCTCTGAACTGGCTTGTTTGCTCGCTAGGTTAGGCACTGTATCAACAGGGAGCAAACGACACGCTCCCTTGCACTGATAATGTTCCCTAGTTGGGTCATGAAACGCCTGCAAGAAAACAACCCAAGCTCAGAGAGCGCCAAGGACTCCACAGTTCAGCCCTGAGTACAGAGATTCTGCTGGAATCTCTCCTCGATCTCTGCAAATTTGGAGGTGAGGTCTTGAATAACGTCTGCAAGGAGAGTGGTCTTCCTGTAGGAGTAGTGAAGAACCAGCAGATGCCTTACTGGCTGTAAAACGGCCTGCCTGCCTGCCTGCAGACCTTGGCACTCTACAACTTTTGTCCCCTTCTCACAACCAGCCCAAGGAAAGTAACTCCTGCCGCTTCTGAATGGGCAGATCTAGTTCTGCTGTGAATAGTTATCAGGGATCCGCTGATTTCCTTACTGTGGATTTCTCCTCTTGGAACTCTGCAGATAGTTGAAGGGCAGCAGAACATCCCACCTGGATGTTGATCTCTGCAGGAAGAGTTAGACTTCCGAGGTTCTGTTCAGGTTTCTTGGACTACATCTCCAACCCTTTGTTGGATTGTGCTAGCTGGGGATTAGGGGAGTTGGAGTGAAAGGCTTCAGGTTGGAGAGGACAGTTGGACGTGGCCTAGAATTGTCAGGCCAGAAAACCACCTCTGACTCAGGCACTCCTGCGAAGGATTTTCCTACATACTGAACTCCAGCTCAGCCTGTTTTCTCCCATAGATTGAAGATCGGAAAGACAGCGACGATGAGAAATCGGACCGAAACAAACCATGGTGGAGGAAACGTTTCGTTTCAGCTATGCCCAAAGGTGCGCAGCATTCAATTTTTACAGTTCTTTTATATTCCTTTTCAATAAAGGGAAACATGGACTTTCTGGATTAAGAATTGCACTGAAACACGTAGAAGCTATTACTTTACTGCTGTAATGGCAGTGAAAATGAGAACATCGTGCGAGGGTTAAATTTTCCATAAATGGGGGAGTTCTTTCCTGATTGTAACATAGAGTCAGAATTGCCTTCCTGGCTGGAGGGGCTGACAAGGCTACAGGTAATTTAAAAATGGGTTTCCCTCATCTTGAACTGAAGACTGATAGAACCTCCGTAGGACGTGGACATATTTTGGGTAGTGGGGGAAAAAATCCTCAAAAATAAAACCAGACAGCTGGAAGGGGATGGTTGCCCAAGGAGATTCCTTTATAGCTTACCTTTTTGAATATTCAGAGGTGAGCAGGCTGCTGGGAAAAATGGGGACTGAATAGTAAGAAGGAAAGCAGTTTACTTTGCCGTGAGCAACACTCGAGCTCAGACACGGGACTGAAATGCTTTGAGAGGCAGAGCGTTTGTGTTGCCTCCTTCGAGCAAAACTGTGCTTAGAAAGTGGCATATGCTGAATATTGAAACATTTCAAAAGACTTTTTGGGACATCTTTTCCCCTTCTTTCCTTCATCATCGAGAAAGCGATATGCTCCAAATTAAATTGTGCTTTGTTTTTCTCCTGTTTACTTCCCAGCTCCCATCCCCTTTCGAAAAAAAGAGAAACAAGACAAGGATAAAGATGATTTCATTCCCGATCGATTTGCCTCTCTTCAAGGTTTGTAGGTGGTGCTATTCTTTTACCTCCTATCGGTTGATTTATTTTCAGTCTTTTTCCATGAGTCATCACCTCCTTTCCCCACGTTCAGTGAACCTGGGTGGTGATTTGAGACTCTAAAGTGAGCAGTACGGAAACTCAATCCAAGGCTGGATATTTCTGGCCTTGAGACTGTTCTTGGGATCAAAGTGTCTGAAATTCTTTTTTTTTTAATGGTGGTTCTGCTTGTTGCTTCAGATGATTCTGGTCCTCGGCTGAGCACTCAAGCCCAGGCGGCCGAAGATATTCTAGACAAGTACAGGAACGCCATCAAGCGTGCCAGCCCGAGTGAGGGGGCTGGCGTAAACTATGACAGCACTGGTGAGTCACACCTCCCCATGGCTTTGACAGACAAGTGGAGAAGCATGGCTGCACACCACTCACAAGCTCCTGCCATTTCAAAAATCATTTTTAGAAGCCATCGGAGATGGAGAAAGCATCCATGACGCCTTGCAAAACATGTCTGCCGATGACCTCCCCGATTCAGCCAGCCAAGCAGCTCAGCCTCAAGATTCCACTTTCTCTTACAGGTGCTTCGATGGGGCAGGCATGGCTGGGCTCAAACATGGTCTGGGGAGTTTGCATTTGGGAGGGGGAGAGAAAGATACTCCCAGATTCCTCTTTAGTGATTAAGGGGCCATTCTAGAGTTGGGCAGAGAGGATTTGATTCCACTAGCTCCCTGAGGTTTACTGTGTAACTGTGGGTCAATCCCTTGCCTTGGCTTGGAAGGGTTAAACTCTTTGAATGACATGAAAAATATGAAGTGAATGAATGAAAACGAATAATGAAGCTGCTGTGTGTGTGCAGAAAGATCCTCGGGGGTCTGGGAAGGAAGGAAAGAGAGTGTGAATGAGGAAGGAAAGGAGGAAGGAAAGAGGGAGGGAGAAAGGAAGGAAGGATTCTGCGAGTAAATGAGGAAGGAAGTGAGGAAGGAGAAAGGAAAGGGGAGGAAGGAAAGAATTCTGAATAACAGGTGGAGGGGAAGAAGGCAGGCAGGCAGGAAGAAGGGAGGGAGGGGAAGATGAAGGCAGGCAGGCAGCCTTTGCTCAGGTAGTATCTGAGATGGAAAATATTAAGTATTCTCCAAATCCTTTCTCACTATGTGGGCTATTGCCTTGCTTGGAAATACCTTTGTAGCAGACCTCCTCTGTTACGATGGGTAAATTACAAAGATTTTGTTGCGGATCCGATTACAAGCGCTGCCAAATGGACTCCGGGACCTGGCTCTGTAGCCTGCCTCTCTCCAGACGTGTGCGTCGGGTCGGTGGCGAAGAAGAGATCAAGAGCACACTGGGAGATGGTCGGGTGAAGCGCTGTCTTCCGGCTCTGCGTCCCGAGACGGTCTCTTGGGGAAGAAGATCTCTCCTCTTCACGTCGGTCTTTTGCTCTTGACAGAGATGCAAAGAAGAAACTGCGGCTTGCGCTCTGCTCAGCTGACTCTGTGGCTTTCCCCGTGTTGTCCCATTCCACGCGCAACGGCCTCCCGGATCACACGGACCCTGAAGGTAGAGCCTTGAAGGACTGGTCCTCCCTCGTTTTCCCAAATGGATTTCCATTTCCTTCCCCTCCGGGTTAAAAAGAAGAGGCTGGCAAGGGGTTTCATCAACTCCTCCTCCTCCCCCCCCTTCAGACAACACAATCACCTGCTTCCTAAAAGCCCTTTTTCTTTTTCCCCTTCTCAGACAACGAAATTGTCTGCTTCCTGAAAGTCCAGCTGGCCGAAGCTATCAACCTCCAGGATAAGAACCTGATGGCCCAGCTTCAGGAGACGATGCGTTGCGTAGGGTGGTTTGACAACAGGACTTGCCGGAAATTGCTGGCCTCGATTGCTGAGGATTACAGGTAAATCTCTCCTCCTCCCCTTTCAGGATGCTGTTTGGAGCAGAGGCACATTGGTCAGCGAGGGAGAGGTGTTCACCATCTTTCAGAAGCTTAGCTTGCTTCTTGCAAAACTTTCAGATTTTGGGGTCCCCTGGCCCTCACAGGTGTGACTAGCAGCAGTGCATTGTTGGAGCTTTACATCAGGTGTGAGAGACACCTGGATGTGTTGCAAACACAGGTGACTTTGGAAACCCTTGGTAGCAGCTACTCCGTGCAATGACTAGGGAACTGAATGCGTGGAAGCCGCGTTGCCTTACCTGTCTGGGCTCACCTGGTGCGGCAACCCAGCTTTCCTTTTGAGATTGGATCAAGGTGCCAATTAGGATTTTTCAAAGCCCAATCCTGTAACCCTTTGAAGTGGGGGGGCAAATATCTGCCACCTCTTGCTGCTTCCCGGAGCCGTTTTTCATACCCTTCTCTACCGGCTGCAAATTCACCTGATCGTGAGGTTTCTAGGTCGCTTTTCTGTCTCGGATGGTGCCACTCGAAACATAAAGAGGCACATTTTTTTTTAATTCGTAGAATCGGTTTATTAAAATTCCCCTGGATTAGAAAGGAGAGCCCTGAAGCTAAAGGGTGCGTCTCCTAAGACAGGCCTACTGTCTTTCCTGCTTCAGGAAACGGGCACCGTACTTCACTTACCTGACACGGTGTCGCCAGGGCCTGCAAACCACCCAAGCTCACCTGGACCGGCTGCTGCAGCGAGTCCTACGGGACAAGGAGGTGGCCAATCACTACTTCACCACGGTGTGTGTGCGCCTGTTGCTGGAGAGCAAAGAGTCCAAGATAAGAGAATTCATTCAGGGTAAGGATCATCTCTGGTGGGTTCGACAGCCAGCGATGGGAGTTAGAGGTGGACCCCAGAGGTAAAATATGACTGTGCCAGACAGAGAGCAAGGGTGTCCGACCTTGGCAACTTTAAGACGTGTGGCCTTCAACTCCCAGAGTTCTTCAGTTATCTCTGTGTGAAGTCCACACCTCTTAAAGTTGCCAAGGTTGGGCACCCTCGGCGTAGAGGAAACCATCTCGTTCTCTTCCCTCTGAAGTCAAGGCTTGTTCTTTGCGAAAGCTGAAGGAAGGTTGCTTTGAGGAGGGGCAGGGTGGATGTTGAAGAAATGGGCCTCCAGCTTCTGTTAATGGAACTTGGGCAGTGTGTGGGCGAGCAGCTGTGCCTGCCTGCCATTAAGTCAGGGCATCTGAGGTCACACAAGGTCCTGAGAAGGCACGCTGCGTGGCATTGTGCCTCTTGGTATATTGAGCCCAAGAATCTCTGGTAGGGAAGCGTCCCAAAGCTATTCTTCAGGTGTCTGAACTTGCAAAGAAAAAGTATTACGGGCAAAATTTTCCGGGAATTTTGGGAGAACAACCTTTTCTTCCTCACCCACACCACAACCCTCTCTGTTCCCTGCCCATAGATTTCCAAAAACTGACAGCAGCGGACGACAAAACTGCCCAGGTAGAAGATTTTCTCCAGTTCCTCTATGGGGCCATGGCTCAGGATGTCATCTGGCAGAACGCTAGCGAGGAGCAGCTTCAGGACGCTCAACTGGTGATTGAACGCAGCGTCATGAATCGCATCTTCAAGCTGGCTTTCTACCCCAATCAGGATGGAGACATCCTGCGGGATCAGTGAGTTTGGTTGCCGCCTTTCCTTCTGGCCCAGGGCTTTTCTTCTTAAACCTCCGTCTTCTCCTGCTGTCCTGAGTTTGCTTGTGGTCGAGAACATTTTCTTCTTCTGTATCCAAGAGGAGAGAGTAGATGCAGCTCAGGGTTGAATGTTGGGTTCTTGGTGATCTCTGAGCTTGGTGGTTGTCTTGTCTTGTCTTGCAGACGTTTCATTATCTAGCTAAGTTGCAGAATCAGTGTGAGGGAGAGTGTGGTTGGCTGGTGGCTTCCATGTGTATTCTTGTTTCACGCAGGGGTACAGGAGGCATGCTTTTTTCCAATGTGAGGGGAGATAGGGTGGGGTCTCTTTAAGGGGTGAAAATGCAGGTAGTCCTTGACTCACATTCATTTACTGACTGTTTGAAGTTGCAGTGACTTAACAATTGGTACTCTCAACACTTACAACATCCCCACAGTTAGATGATCAGAATTTCAGTACTTGGCAGCTGATGTGTGTTTACGATGGTTGCAGCGTCCTGCAGTTACATGATCACCTTTTGCGACCTTCCTGGCTGGCTTCTGATAAGCAAAGTCATTTAGAGAAGCTTCACTTATTGATTCGCTTAAAGCTGTGGCAAAAAACAAGTTATAAATTTGGATGTGACTCACTTAACAGCTTGCCTAAACATGGAAATTTGGTCCGGTTGTGGTCGTAAGTCAAGGACTACCTGTACAGCTTTGTTTGGGTAGCCGAGGGTAGAACTAATGAAGAAAAATGATGAAGACTGGAATCTCTTTCATTTATTTATAGGCTTCTTCATGACCATATCCAGAGATTGTCCAAAGTGGTGACAGCGAACCATAAAGCCCTTCAGATACCAGAGGTAACCCAATCCAAAGTTCTGAGCTAGGTCGCTTTCCTGATTGCCTGGATGCTGGAATGGGAGCCATGTTTGTGCGCATACCTGTGCACACCAGCTGACAACTGGGGAGCAGGAAAGAATGCCAAGTTGTAACCCAGTACAGCTGGAGAACATCTAATTGGCCAAGGCACGAACACAGAGGTGGATGCCTGTGACTTGAAGTTTACATCTGGGACCTCCCTCAGCTTGGCTGTCCTCCAGATGTGGGGACTTCAGCTCCCAGAATTCCCCACCTGGCATGGCTGACGCTGAGTGGGAGTTGAAGTCGAATGCTGGGAGTTGAAGTCCCCACATCTGGAACCCCAGCAGAAGAGGGAAGCTCCCCAAAGGGCTTGGATGGCTTTTCTTAAGAGCAAACCACCTCCTCACCTCACAGGTCTACCTGCGGGAAGCACCCTGGCCCTCGGCCCAGGCTGAAATCCAGACCATCAGCGCCTACAAGACCCCCCGGGACAAGTTGCAGTGTGTCTTGAGGATGTGCTCAACCATCATGAACCTGCTCAGTTTGGCCAACGAGGACTCGGTTCCCGGGGCAGATGATTTTGTTCCAGTGCTCGTTTTTGTCCTCATAAAGGTGAGGGGGGACTGCCAAGGGGAGGGTTTCCTCCAGAAGTAACTTCAAGGCAGTGGCCCTGTGGTTTTTGGTCATCTCGGGTCGTGAGCAGGCTGAAGCATTGTAATCGCAAAAATAATCTGTCCCCCCCTGAAAAAAACACCAGCAAAGATAGATTCCAATACACAGTCAATATACAATACAAAGATAGATTTGATACACAGTCGTAGAAAAGGCACGCAAGGATTCTGTCCTTTCAGCTATTGCAAGTATAGACTTTATTTTTTATTTTTTGGTCTTTTCATTTAAGTAGGCAAAAGAGAGTGTTCCTTCTTTCTCCCTCTTTTGTCTAATTCACAGAATCGTTTATGGGTCATGTGTCTTTTTTCTCTCTTATGCCTTCTTTCTGTCCCTCCTTTCATTTTCCTTCCTTCCTTCCCTCCCTCTCACTCATTCACTCTCAGAATTCCTTCCTTCCTTCCTCTCACTCATTCACTCTCAGAATTCCTTCCTCTCACTCATTCACTCTCAGAATTCCTTCCTTCCGTCCTTCCTGGGTTTGGGCTCACGCTCCTACAGAGCTTGATGCTCCTCTCACTTTGTCCCAACCTGCTCCTGGAAGCCAATTGTTTCCTCTAGATGGAAGTGTCAGCTGCTTAGTGAACCACGAGAACCTGTCCTGATTTTCTCCCCAGGCCAACCCTCCCTGCCTCTTGTCCACCGTCCAGTACATCAGCAACTTCTACGCCAACTCTTTAACCGGGGAAGAGTCCTACTGGTGGATGCAGTTCACGGCAGCGGTGGAGTTCATCAAGACCATTGACGAACGCAAGTGACGCAAACCGCCCTTTCTGCCCGAGGAAACACAGTGCCACGTAGGAAGTCCTTCCTGGGCCAGAGGGAATCCCCACAGGGATGAAAAAGCAGCCCGGTTTTGTGTGTGTAATTATGGTATTAATCAGACTAATTTTAATAGGGTGCTTTGGAGAATGTCTTGGAAGTTTTTTCTCTTTTTGTATCCAAAACAAAGATTCCCCCTTGCTTTTTCGTTTAGAAACTAGCACTGTGTCCACTCAGATTCCAAAGGGACCACATTCTAAGGAATCCTGGAATCTCCAGGTCTCTTTTTGTCACTTGGAATCTCAACTATTATTTTTTCTGTAATTCTGGTTCACATATTTTCTTTCTGAAAAAAAAATCCGATTTTTATTTGTGAACTGGGCTGGGATGGAAGATAGCTGTTCCCTAACTATCTTTATTTACACTATAGTCTGGTATGGGTTGGGGGGGCGGTGAGTGGAAGACCCCCGCCACATGGAAAGTTTGCAGGAAGCCAATCCCAAAGGGGAAACTTTTTAAATCATGATCATATAGTGTAAATGAAACTGCCATTGATGGTCTTGCGAACGCCACCTCTCCAGCAACACGTGGGACGCTAGTAACTCCAATTGGACACAGTTTCCAGATAAATGCTATGATTCTCTACTGAATTTAAAGCTAAGTTTTGGAAGTGAGGGTGGGAAGGCCAAAAACCTGAGTATTTATTAAAAATGTGAAAGGATACTAAAACTGGAAGTTATCCAAGGTTCTGTTTTTCCCCCCCAGTTCTCATTAGTTTAACATCTTTATTTTTCCAAACAAAATTTGACAGGGCATTTAAGTATTCATCTGTTGCACAAGACAGGAGGTGAGAAACAAAAGGGATAGATGGAAAAGAAGTGCTAATATATATATATATATATTAAAATGTCTTGATACCTTTGTTTTTCCTTCTGGAAGACTGTGTATACTGTACAAATCCCAAATGAATTTTTTTCCCTATGAAACCAGAAACTGTAATATATATTTTGATTATTC
>JANHZU010004404.1:530247-555666 GCA_032468055.1 Acrochordus granulatus
TATTTTGATTATTCGTATTAAAAAAATACATCAGGTGTTTGGGTGAAGCCTTTAGTGATCCGCTGCTTCAAAGAACACGCAGGTTTTATTTCGATTATCCAATGCTCCTTTTTGATTAATAAAACAAAGATTTAATAAGACACAAGTCACTGTTTGCTTTGAATGATCTGGTTCAGACAGTCTGTGTGTGGAAAGAGATTGCTCTTGGATCTTGAACCCGCACAGGTGAAGCACCTGTGATTAACTCCTTAAAGAAGCTGCACCTTTCTACGGTTGAAGAGCTGCTGATGGTGGCTATGTGGTGTCCGCTCAGGCTATAAACCATCATTTCACCTGGAAGTCGGATCTCTTCTTGGTCTTAGTTTGTATAAAACAAGGAGATAAAAGCTTTGAGCAATCTTTTGCAACTGCTCTATATTTTAGACTTCAGCCCCTCTCCTCCTCGGCCAGCATGGCAATTGCTCATGCTTGCAAGCAATACAGGTAGTCCTCGACTTATAACCAATCACTTAGCAACCACTGGAAGCGATCATGAACTGCCCAATGAACTTAGTTCTAAAGTTCCAATGGCTGCCTTCCTGTGTTTTGATGACCCGCTTTATGACCATGACTTACAACCGTAATGGGCAGGTTCCATTATGGTCCTAAGTCGAGGACAATCTCTGACAGAGTTTGCAAATTGTTTTCTCCGAAAAGTAGCTGCTTCCTCGACATCCACTTCTGGTTGCATGCAAGGCATCTGGCATGTCGTGTACAATCTTCACAGCTGCAAATATAATATATTGACTTACAGCCTTTTTCCTTGTGCTTTTCTGCCAAACCAAAAAAAAAAGGACTTTGCAAGCCATTATCAACTGCTAATTAGCCTGTAACCATAGTACAGCCTTGAAGGACACCACCAAAAAGCAAGAGGAGAATGGAAAAAAAGGAGGATAAAAGCAAGTGGGAATGAATTTCCAAATCTGAGTCCGTGGAGTCTTTCGAAGGCCGCAAAAGAGCAGGGAAAAATTTCCCATTGGTGCCTATAAAGGCTTTCTGAATTTCTCACTGGTGCCCACAGTGGCTTTTAAGAGTGGGAAAAGGGGCATAGAAAATAAGATTAATACATTAATCCCTTCTGCATTTTACAGCAGGTGAAGTATTGCAGGCTGAATCTTGCAGCAAGGCAGACTTAACGGAAGCTGAGCTATGCTGGTTAAATTTTTACTTGACTGAAATCCTTTAATCTTGGCTTGGATTAGGTGGTGTTCCTAAAGCGACACCTAGTGGCCGTATCATCTTACGACACCTTGGTTTCTGCTCTCCTTCATACAATTTTATTAAATGTAAAGAAAAAGATAAAAAACTAAATCGAGAAAGAATCGAAGACAGAATAGAGAAAGGAACGACAGAGGTGCAATAAAATGAAAAATATAGAAAGATACACATAAAAGCATGACTTCTGACTTCTTTTACAGCAGATACAGATAAAACAAGTTCAGCTCGTGATGTGCAATCATAATGTAAAATCCATTTGTTATATCTATAAATATGATGAATCGTCAAATCCACATCTCGTGATTTCATTTTCCCCCCCGTTTCCTGCAAAAAGGTCCAAAGGCTACATTTCTACTCTTAGATTTATCACACTTGGTATAATTCTGTGACTTTTTATATCTAAAGGAGTCTATCTTAGAAGGGATTTAATGCAAGGACATTCTTCTCTGAAACTATCCTAGCGGCCTGCATTTTGCCTCTGAGCTTGGCAATAGCAGGGAAACAAATGAAAATGTGTGCAAAAGGAAGGAGTCCTAAAGTACAAAAAGTGCAAACAAAGACATACATACAAGTGATGTCTGTGAAATACAAAGATTGCTGTACAAGAAACATACCTGGTTCACCTCCACAGACTCCTAAGAGAAACTGGAGAACCCAAAATTAATTATTTCCTCACAATCATTTAAGAGGTCACCCCTTTGCAGAGCTAAGAACTTTTTTCACTGAAAATGTTGGAAGCAAAAGCTCCACCACTTAGGACTTTGCAAAAAAAAAATTGGCTTGCCGCATTCCTGCCATGGATAAAATTTAATGGGCAATCCACCAAGTCGGGAAAAGAAATGCTCCCTAACGAGCAACACCATTTGCTAAACTGCATGAAAACTTCACTTACTCTGCAAAGAGAAAAAAAAGCCACCAAAGTTTCTTGCAAAAAAAGAAAAGAGATTTTATTAAATGTATGGAAGGAACCTTGCTAAGGACTTGCATGATTCAAACTTTGCTTGCTAGCTTTCTGCAAGCAAAACAATCATTCAAAAGATCTTCATCCAATGTCTTGTAGGTCTGCTTTGAGGATAGATGGTAGGCTGACGACAATCTAAGACATTGGAAAGCACCTAGTAAGAAAGTGGCTTTAGAAAGATGGCTACATCAGATCAGCTAGAAAGCCCACACTAGAAATCTGTTTGGAGCTACTCCGCTGAGGTTTGCTAACTTTACCTTCAGCTAAATTCAGGCATGGAGGCTGCTATAATCAGCAGACTTGTGGCCATATTTAAGAGTGTTCTACGACAGGGATAAATGGGAGCCAACATTTAGTTACTGGGAAGAGACAGCATACTAAACTCAACAGATGTTGGGTCAAATCAGCCTGGAAAAGTTGTGTGGCAATGACCAGGTCTGCATCTAACATTCCTGCTGTTACACGCTAGTGGCCTGGTTCACCAAGCCATATGGGGCTTTGTGTCATTTTTGCCTTGGTTGGGTGTGTGAACAAGACAATTCAAGTTGGTTCCAAATGCCCAACGTTGGGGTATAACTTCTGTCTCTCATTCCAAGGAAGGAGGGAAGGGGAGAAGGAAGGATGGATGGATGGAAGGAAAGAAAGAGGAGAGGGAAGGATGGATGGAAGGAAGGAGATGGGAATGAGGAAGAGATGGAAAGAGATGGAAGGAAGGAAACGAAGGAAGGAAGGGTGCTTGCCACCAGGAATACCTGGTGTGGGGGCCTGAGTGCCCTTTGCCATGTGGCTGCATTGCCTCCGGTCTTCCTTGCCAGATGACCTTGACTGCCGACTGCCCGCATTTTTCATCCCCTTGAAGATGGCGTTGGGGGATCTTTCTATCATTAAGTGGATTTACGGCAATTTCCTTATGAGTTTTCTCCAAGGGATTGTGTTATGAGAGGCACATTAAATCTCCATTAATACCTCGTTATCCCACTGATAAGATTACCATGATAATGAGGCAGAAATTCTAATTGTCTCACTTCTTATTGTGCCTTTCATTAAATCATATACCTGGAAGGGTGAATTTGGAGAGGGCTGGGGATGCATCTCAAACCAACAAGCTCAGGAAGAAAACCCAGACAGAGATGTAGGCGACTCTCTTGTCTTTGGGGGAAGGGGGTGGTGAGCATGTGCCCTGCCTGCGGAAGATTAATCACCAAGTGATGGTGAATTCTCTGGAATTCAGTTCCACAGCCATTTTTCATGGCAGATATTGCTCTTGTTCACCCAGAGAAGCGACTCAAGATCCTATCAGGTTGCAAAAATGATTTGCCCTGTATCATCTCTCCTTCCCTCCCTTCCTAATATGAATAATTTTTCTAGGGGAGAATTAATTATTTTCTGGAGAAAATTTTTCCCTTTCCTTGGAAGTTTTTAAGGTGATCCACCAAAATCAGAAAGAGTCTGGATTTCAATGTCAGCCGCATGGTGCACTTGGTATTAATGGAAATGTAAAATATTGTCTTGAACGGACATTTTTGTGGTTGAGATTATTAGTGTTCAAAGATCTGGACAATGATGTTAATGGGAAAAATCATTAACTATTTAAAATGAGTAAAAGGCAAATTAAAATGCACCACATGACTGGCTAGTCCATGTTTACTGGGTGTGTTCGTAAAAGAAATGTCAGTTGCTGTCTTCGAAGAGTAGGGAAAAAGCTGGAGCTCTTTCTCAAACAGGTTGCCTGGAAGAAAAGTTTAACAAAAAAGAAAGAGCAGGTTGACCTCCCAAAGAGAAGTAGGGTTAGAGTTGGGAAGTAAGTAGACAGCCCACCACCAGGAGATCCACCCTTGTAGGCGAGACTGGGAAGTTACAATATCTTCTGGTAAAAGGCAAAAATTAGACCAGTTTGGTATCAGGCTAGAAAGTGGGAGACGGTGAGTTCTCGTCCTGCTCTAGGCACAAAAGCCAACTAGATGATCTTGGGCCAGTCTCTCTCAGCCCACCTACCTCCAGGGTTGTTGTTATGGGGAAAATAGGAAGAGGAAAGAGTTTTTTTAAATGTTCTTGAGACATTTATAAAAACAAGAAAGGTGGGATAAATAAAGAAACCCCCCATCATTTGCACACTGCTGCCTTCAAGAGCTTGACTTGAGTGAGACCCCCTTGTTTTTTAAACAAAGCAGCACCAGATCTGCTTGGAGATGCAGAACCATCAGTTTTGAAGCCATCTCTTCACCTCTTATCTTTAGAGATTTCAGACAACCTCCCTGCCTCCCGAGCCGTGGCCTCACCTGCAGGGCCCAGGTGTGACCCAGAAAAGATCCCTTTACCTTCTTCCCACCAGCCATCACGCAGCCCCTTCATCCCAAACGCACTCAGATAGACAGGGCCAGGGTTAATCAACATTTCTCCCCGTTTCCAAGTTTAAATGGGAGCATTTGTTTAATTAGTGCAAGGAACAATACATTCTCACCATTCTCTACATCACAATTATATTTTCTGGATGTGATTCCATCAGGCAGGGATTCTTTCGCTCCCTCCCTGTCTCCAGCCTTTACATCATTAACAGGGAAGAGTTAATGAATATAAAAGCATAAAGCCTAATTACGCTTTAATTTACAATCATAATCTCCTTTTGTGACTGGAAGAAATCTGTTGTGGAAAAAAAAAGATCCCCCCACCCCCAAACTTTCAAGTGAACAATGAAATCAGTTCTATTCCAGTTTTGCTATCAAATCAGAGACTCACTGCTCTAATTCGGAGGGTTCAGACATTTGGAGAACATGGGGGGGCATTACCTGAAGGAAGCCAGCAACAAGCCAATCTTGGCTTGGATTCAGAAACTAAGCAGGCTTCTATCTCCTCTCCTCTCTTTTCCCTCCCCTCCCTTCCCCACTTAGCTTTCTCTTTTATTTCTTCTTCTTTCCTTCTTCTATTTTGGTTTGTATTAATTTTTACTCTTGTTTTTAAAACTTTCAAACATATTTTTTTAAAAAAAGGACTTGGGAAGAAGACCCTCAGGGCTCGGCCAGGAGGTGGAAGAACACAACGCCTACAGTTGTGCTATTTTCACAACTCTTTCAGGAAAACGTTGGGCGTAGCCATCAGAACAAAAGTGTCTCTTTTTTAAGGAAAGAAAACTGGCTTCCCCCCCTTCTGTCTGCGCCCCTCAGATTCGCCCAGGTCCACCTCTTGGTTCACAGCTGTTTAGTTTTGATTTCAGTCCTGGGGATGCTGGCTGCCAGAGGAGTTTTGCTCTGCTGAAGTCCAAGGAATTGAAAAGAACTGCTTGGATCCACAGTCTTTTCGCTGATCCGTCCTTGGAGGTTAGATTTGGAAGAGCCCTTCCTGGGGGGAGTTGAGGACAGGGTCCTCAAGATGGCAGGAGCGAGCTACTTTTAAAAGCCTCTCTGCTGAAAACGATTCGGAAAGAGGCCTCTTGTTACAAAACCCGAAAGCAAAAGCAACGCGCATATTTGAGGACTGGGAACTAGGAAGCCCTCACTGGGCATCCTGGAAAGAAAGAGGGGCTGCAGATTCCAAAGACGACAGGGTGCTGCAAAAATGACACCAGGCCAAATATGAAACGTGATATACAGGTAGTCCTCCCTTAACGACCGGCTGCTTAGTGACCGTCCAAAGTCACGATGGACCCCCATAAAGTTACTTATGATCCATCCTCCAAGTTAGGATGGCTTTCAGCCCCCTGTGGTCACAAGATTGCCTTTTGGGCACTTGGCAACTGGCTCGCTTTTATGACCGGTTGCAAAGACCCATGGTCATGTGACCACAAAGTGTGACACTTTTTGCTGGCTTCCAGCAAAAATCACCCATTCAGGAGAATGTATTTGCTTAATAACCATGGGGTTTGCTTAATGACCCTATGAGTTACATAATGCCCACGGTGACTTGCTTCATAACTCTTATTCACACTGAGAATCCTTCCTTCCCTCTCACTCATTTACTCTCAGAATTCCTTCCTTCCTTCCTAACTGGAATTTCAAGAAATCAGCATTTGCACCAGTTCTCTGGAGACCTGGCCATGTTCACCATCTCTTCATGAGTAATGTGCTGAGTCCAACAAGCAAAAGACGAAGCCTTCCTGGGGCATTGCACTTCTAAATCCCGAGCGCTGAGCTACACTTCCTTTTTTCTCCCTTCCTTGGTTGAATCCTCATTGTTGGAAAACTCGGCAGCCAAATCCCATTGACCTTGACCACATAAATGAGGTGGAACATGAACTAGGACATAGAAGTAAGTTTTCAAGATGGCTCACGGTCACCAAAACATTGTAAAAATAAATCCAGCAGCTGTTCCAGTTAACAAAAACACTTGATGAACAATACCAAAATCTTTCAAGGTGTTGTTTTTTTCAGTACATTTCCTGGTGGTGTCCTTTCTAAGGACTAGCTGGACCCACCCGACTGATGTTGTGATCAGAGAGGGTTATCCATGGGCCAAAAATATACATACTGTGGATTTAAAACTGTTATTACACGTTTGCTTGATGATGAACTGCCCAGCTCCCTGTCGCTGGGAGTTGGGTGGCACGTAAATTTAATAAATAAAATGAACTAAGATTAAGCAGTGAAAGAAACAGGTGCTGCCCATGGGTTATCATTCAGGTTTTGCATGTTGTTCAGAAGAGACACATTTGTTCGGTCCCAAGAGTTCTGGGGTCCAGGTGACCACAGACAGTTTTGGGTCCCCGGGTCAACCGCATCCATGCCTTGCTGGAGTCACGTGAGCTGAAATCTCGCTCCCTCCGTCCCTCGCAACCCAACAGTTCTGCCGTGCTGGCTGTCACTCAGCCATGGGGCTGTGTGGCTAATGAAGACATCAAACCGCCTAGGGTATTTGTGCTGGGCTAATTGAAAGAGCTCGCAGTGAGGATTAGAAAGCAGCTTTGATCGCCATGTTGCGACAGGAGAGAAGAGGGTGATTTTGCCAAAGCAGCAGAGACAATCACGCAAAGGTCTGCAGCCAGATCGATGCATTGCGAGAGAGGGGTGTCTTTTTAATTAAAAACAAAAGCAAAGCAAAAGCTTTAGCCTGCCGGTCTACACCCACCAAATGTGAATGAGCCCCATTAAACACTTTTATTTTAGGGCTGGGCTTCTATCCTCCGGAAGCTCAAGGCAACATATACGGAGGGTGTGCTCTGCTCTTATGTTTGCAATAAAAGTCCTGGGAGGTCGGCGGTGCTTAGAAGGAGCAAGTTAGTGAATGAAAGTCAGAGATGAAAGTTTCTGGGTTAAGAAGACCTTTTCCCCAGTTCAGGTGCCAGAGTTTAAGTCAAATTTTCTATTGTACCAGTCAGTTCCCAGTCAGTTGGGTTAGACCGAAGAGTTGTCTCATTCATCGACTGAATAGGAAAATGCTAGCCTAGAAACCAGGTGATGGTGAGTTCTAGTTTGGCCTTAGGCATGAAAGATAGCTGGAAGACTCGGGACAATCACCAGAAGTTGATGAGTTCTAGTCCCATCTGAGGGACAAAAGCCATCTATCTGGGTGACCCTAGGCCAGTCCCTCTCTGTCAGCCCAACCTATCTCACAAGGTTGGTGTTCTGGGGAAAATAGGAAGAAGCAACAGGGATGTTCACTGCCTTGATTTACTGATAACAAAAATAAAGGTGGGATAAGAAATTAAAAAAAAAACCAGCACCCTGATTTCCTTGCAACAAAATGTGTTCTGTTCCCAATATAGAACCATTGATCTTGGAGGCTGTTAGATATGGACAGATCATCATCTTAAGTTTGGTCAGTCCTGATGAAAAGCCATTGAGCTAATTAAGGACAAAACAGTGGGGGTCTCCATGATCCAGCTGCTTTCATATCTAGAATGGAACTATGGAAAAAGTTAAGCAGAGTATGCCTCTACCTCTATAATTTTTGCACACATGAATAACAAAAATGATGGCTTGTACACTATGAGTTTGACATCTCTGATTATTGTCTTTGAGTTGGTTACCTGCTTATGACATCCATCAATCTTCCCACCTGTCCTACAGTGGTTGGTATGGAATGCTCCCTCCCTTTGAAAGTCTGCGTGAGCTGGTATATCTTCTATACCAATTGTGGCCATCAGATGTGGAGATCTTCAGGCTATGGAGTGACCTCTTTCCAGAGGAAAAAAAAGAGAGAATATGTGCAAGCCAATGTATGCAAATATTGTTGGAAGAACTAGCAAAAACTGAACATAGTAGTGTTTGCCAATGGTTAACAAGCTAACAGCAGGCTGCTTCAATGGTGTGGGCCAAGAGGTTTTTTTTCTGAGTGGCATGAAAAACAAAGTCAGGATATCTCTGGGTATACAGTATTGGTTTTCTGAACTTTTGGTAGGTTCCACCTAGCACTGATGATGTTACCTAGTTGGGTCATGAATCTGGAATTCCACCCTCTTTGAGAAGATGTGCCTAATTGAGGGATTAGTCAACCAGGCTCATATGACTGACAAATATATCTTTAGACGGTTGGAGCCACATGCTTACCCTATCAAGATTGGCACAATTCACTCATTTTTTTAGAGATGCTAATAACACTGTAAATCAGAGGACCCATCTTTACCTGGCTAAAATGCTCATTTGCATTCACCCCGTCCTACCACCCTCCTTTAAAAGAATTATTCTAATTTGTTAGGAGACTTCTGTCCAAGCAAGGCCAAGCTCTGAATAGAAAATGTATGCGATCTTCCAGTTTTTAGATCCTTAAAAGATCTGGCATTTGGAGAAAGAAGAAGAAAGGGAGGAGGATGGGAGAGAAAGAGGTTTTGCCAAGGGAAAAATACACCAAGTATCATTACAACAAACCAGTTCCTGCGACTGCAGTAATTGGATTACATTTTCATCAGTAGGTCCCCTTTTGAAAAAGGGAAACTGGGTTGCAACCTGGGGGCAAAGCACTGCTAATCAGAAAGGGCAGGGGGTGCCTTCTGTTTCTCAGCAGGAGGGCAGTTCTTCCAGAGAGGAGGAGATTGTACTTTTATTGGCAAATAATAAGGATTTAAGATGCAATGAAGAGCAAGAGAAAAACTCAGATATACAAGGAGGCCTTCAGAGTCGGAAGTTGGATGCGCAGAGGGGTGATTCTTTTAAAATGAGCCGGATGAAGAATTCATTGGAAGGTCTTCCTTCGCTCCAAGTTAAAAGGTGGAAAGATTTTTGCCTAGAATGCCAGTGTGAAACAAAGGAAAGCTTTGAAGCAGCAGAGAGAGGCGACTGACAAGCCAGAATGGAATCTGAGGAAGGAAAGCAGAGTTGCAGTTAAGACCCCCTCCTAGAGCAGAAGTAATGGCTTGTAGAGTGCGCCTGCTGTGGAGTAATGTCAATGAACAGGCTGGTGAATTTAATAAAAGGACTCCAACCTGATGCAAGCTATTCACATAGAAAAGGCCCCCATCCTGGCCCAGATTTTGTGTGTATGTCGGGGGGTGGGGTGGAGAGGGGTCATTCTTCTCTCCATTTAGTTTCGCAGTGGTGTACAGATCAGCAACAGTCTTTCTGAAGTCAAAAGTCTGCTCCCTCTCCTAAATGACCAAAAATGGTACACTACTGCAAGTTCCATGCAAAGGGTAGTGTATAAAAGGAGCTTACATCAGGAAAGTTTCGATTCAATCAAGCCAGCTTTGGGGAATTTTAAGAAATGAAAACAGAACGGAGAAAAACTCTTCCAAGGCAATTCATATTCAAAACAGTAGAATGGGGTAGATCTTGTCAAGCTTTTTACACATTAATGAAATATTCTACAGAATTTTATTTATTTATTTTTTTGGAAAATCCGCAGAAAAATATGCCAAATCAGAATGTTGCCCTATTAATTGGAAGGGTAATTAAAAAAAAAACAATTTCCTCATTTCTCATTCTCCTCCAATCCTGCTACACCATCTCTGCCCAGTATGAAGTATTTTATAAGACTGAGTAAATGTTTGAGATAAACACTATAAATTTTTAAAGCTTCTTTAAAAGGGAGCATTAGATTCCAGACCTAGATTACTTAGAAATGTGACATTAAACTATAAATGTATCAAAAAAACCCCGCATACCACTCAAGGGACCTGCTTTTAGCAAGGAATATACAGACATGGTTCTAATGTTTTCAAACAGAATTAGTGTTGAAATACTTCTTGTATATTCATGCCTAGCTAATGCATAAAGATGGGAAGACAGCCTCGGGTACTTATGTAAATGGGGAGCGAATCACTTCCACCAGAAAGAGAAATTTGGAAGTTTGAAATGGTGGGAGAGAGAATTTGTTGATAGGATAACCGAATTGACACTTAACATGCATTGATTTTTTTCTTTGGTTCAATCGTGTCCAATTCTCAAAGGCCACTTGGACAAATCCCTGCAGTTTTTCTTGATAAGGTTTTTCAGAAATGGTTTGCTATTGCTTCCTTCCTAGGGCTGAGAGGGAGGGACTGGCCCCAGGTGACCCAGCTGGCTTCATGCCCAAGGTGGAACTCGAAGTCACGGTCTCCTGGTTTCTAGCCTGATGCCTGAACCACTACACCAAACTGGCTCTCTTGACAACATTCCTCTCCCCTGAAAAAAAGAATAAACAGCTTTCCAGAACAATCAACAAACCCGAAGGGAAACCCCAGAATTAATTTTCCATGTCATGGCTGCATTCTGGCTCATGATGGTTTGAGTTTATGCCCCATTTCATACTATTTCCACTTTGACAAGGGGATCGGTTTAGGGGCAGGAGTCAAGACCCCCCTTTCCAGCATAATTTACCCCCTGCGTAAAACTTGGCCACCAGTTAGTGTAGGTAAGACTTAGCAGGATAGACCAAGGTTTAGAATCTGTCCTGGTTTGTTTGAATGCCATGGGTTACTTGAGTTAACTCTTAAGTAACACTGCCTTCAGGGACTGTATGACCACCGAAACACATCCTAATTGTATGGGCTGGGTTTGAACAATGCAAGAGGTGAAAAAATGGCTGCTAACTTATGGTTCTGTGTCTAGGTTCACCCATCCTGCCAACCCAGCTCAATAAAAGCAGATGCATTCACAAAGCACGGAAAGGAGTTGTCTTAAAGCTTTAACGTGACATCCTGGTTTGCACCACAGGCAAACTCCCCAATTCTCTTTCCACGTAAGTTGAAGCGTTGTATGAACACAACTCCCATGACTGAGCTTTCAGATAACATTCAATATTTGCAAGGGAGAAGAGCATGAAGTCTAGATTTTAGCCCCACTTAACTCCTCCAATGTTCATACTCAAATTCATACACCACCAGAACCTGAGAGAAGACCAACTGCTGTGCGAAGTTTGGAGTATCTGACTCACCGTCGACCCATCAAAGCAATATGTCTGCTTGAGGAAAAAGAGAGAGAGAGAAAGAGAAGAAAGCTTCTGGGTGTTGTAACAGCTTCACTCTCTTTTTTTTTCTCTGCTTCACACCCTCCCCTCCCTTTCTCCTCTTTGCTGTCAGGAAGACAATCTGTTCTTCCATTTCGGAGGAAGACACTTCACAATATGGCCAATGGGATGTCAGGAATCATTAAACCCAACTGAGAAAGATGGAGCCGTTTCTTGAGACAACCTTCTCAGCATGAGAGGCAAGGAAAGTGGAAGAGTGAGCAGAAAACAATTCTTAAATTGGGCATAGATGCATGCATTTTTTTTTTTAAATATCTTCACCATCTTAAATTCTTCTCTGAGCACAATAGGAAGCCAGATTTCACCTTTCTACGGATGAGACAAGACACAAATCTCAGTCTGATTCCTCCCTGTTGATGTTGGAAAGAATACAGATCAGATCTGGTCGACTTCAGTGGTGGATTTTGAACAGTTCAAATTCATCTATTAAATGTATTCACTGCCCATCTTGCACCGGCGACTCCAGGCGGCTTACAATGAAATATGGTCGAACAGAACAATTTGAATTGGTCACTTGTGCCTCCAAATGTTATCTGGCTTTCTAAATCAGGTTCTTGGATCAAGCCTACCATCCAAGTGGCTTCCAGGTGGAAAAAGAAGCTTCACTGCTCCTGTGCAAAAGGTTGTTTGGATCTGTTCAACCACCTGATTTGGAAAGCGGATTTGAGTTGGGGATCTGACTGAGTCCCCTTCCAATGGCCATCTCAAATAAAATCCTAGCCACATCTCTGTTATTGATACAAAATGAAGCATGAATCTGACCCCAATAATCTCATCTTAATCTAAATGGTAGCCTGTGTTAAAATAAGATAAAAAAAGTAGGGAATCTTCAGTGGCATTAAGATATGATGAACACAATCCACATTAAAAACTCACATATCACATATCATGCCCCTGAAGATTTTAATGCACTTAATTCCATATGAAGTTTTCTACAAGAGGAGATGAGAAAGACTGAAATAATGTTTATATTGATAATTTTTCTGAAGGAAGACAATTTAAACAAGTCTCTTTGGAAATTTCTGCTGGTGAACTGGAGTAAAAGAATCTTCATGAATGAATGTGATATGTTTAGATGAAATATTGTATAGCCGAAAAATTAAGATAATTAACATATATATATATATCATTATATATATATAATGATAGATTGAAATGTTTATTATAGTGTATAGTTCCTATTATATTAATCTGTTTAGACTGAGAGAGGGGAACATATTTTTCTTTCTTTTTGTATTAACTTACGGATAGATATTCAGCCGGAATTAGATTGGGAGTGATGGGGGAGAGGCTTTTTGAATTTTTTTTTCTTGTTTCTTTTTAAGGTACGCGTGTATAATTGATATTTTAGTCTTTGTCACTGTTATTTGTTATACTGTCTTCTGTTATTGTTTTGGTTTTTTATTTATGTTGTAGTTTATTCTATTGAAAAACTAAAACATTTAAAAGACAAAAGAAGGCAAGGAATAACATATATGTGCTTGCCTCTCTTGGTTTGCTCGCTTCCTCTGGATCATCAATCACTTGAGTCTCCTTAGAAGTTTCTGGGAATCCTCACCTTATTAATGCAGAGTCCTGGGCCCAAGAAACTTCTAGATGATTGGGAAATATAAATTTAAGTAAAGTAAAATAAAATAAAATAATGTAGTCCATGGGGTCGCAAAGAGTCGGACACGACTGCGCGACTGAACAACAAAAAATAAAATAAAAGCTCTTGCAAAAAAGTACATAGGCCTGAAACAGCTGGCTTGAAAATATTTTTTGCAAGAATTTTTGACCATCTCTCTTTTCTGAAAACTATTTGTTTCCCTCTCTCTCTGTTTCCCTTTTGGATAAATTCAGTTCTTAGGTCTAGGGATACATATGTGAGAGTATGAATTCTATGTAGTCTTATGCTTCATTTCCTCTTTCGGCATAATGGAAAGCACATTTCTCAAACTTTCTCTAACATAACTGATTTTACAGTTTCAGAAGACCAAAACCAAGCTGAAAAACAGGCAGAGAGGAGGGAATTGAAACCTCTCTGGTTTTAGGCACTTTCTCTCCAAGAAAACCATGTCATCGAGAGCAATATAGCCCAACCTGGCCAATTTTCAGATATGTGAACTTCAACTACCAGAAGTCTTAGCAATGTCAGATTGGGATTAAATGATGATATAGAACAATCCAAAGTTAGGAAGACTGAATATCATGGGATTAAATGAAGACATAAAACATTTCAGAGATAGTAAAGATTGAATATCATGGCCTGCTGAGAGCCTAATACTTGAAAAACAATATTTGGATAAGTTAAGGTATTTTGGAAGCCTACCCCAGCTACGACAATGTTACAACTTTCTTTATTTTAATAAACAGGCTTTCCTGTGTTGATATTTTGGTTGTGAGTTTGTTTGCTTGGCTATGTAATTGGATACACTACTAGCTTAATGATATAACACAATCCAGCCACACAGAGAAAGTGAAAAGAGGAAAGCTCTTTTAATTGTACAGCTCAGGGTGATCCAATCGAGTTGACTGTCAATCCATTCCAAGCAGACCAAAATGGAAAAAAAAAACACTTTTGCACAACACATACCACATCAGTAATTTGCTGTCAAGAGAGATAGCAATGGCCACCGGCTGAGATGGCTTTCAAAGTGAATTTGGCAAATTTGGAGAGATTGGATGCATCAACAGCTGTTAGTTTTTTTTAGCAGATAGCTTTGGTCTCATCCCTCCCCTCTCTTCCCTTCAAACTTTTCTCTGATCTGCAGAGGTTTTGCCCCCAGCCCAATTGACACCTTCTGCAAAACTCTGGTTTTCTTAAGCACATCTTATCAAGTGAATTACAACAGCTGAATGTGCATCCTTCTTTCAGGTTATCCTTTTCTGTTTCTGCTCTGGACCAATTTTAGAAATGTTTTTTTAATTCAAAAAACGAGAATATGGAGCAGTAGGTTTCTGTGGCATCATGGTTTAATAGGAAGTTTACAGGTTGAATTAAACTTGCTGTACATACTTGAAGATGGGCCCATCTGCAGAAATCTGGCACTTGGATTTTTAACCAAACCACTGTGGAAAAATGTACCACTTGCAGTGGAAAAATGCACCACCTGCAGATATAAGATGATCCTCAAAATGTTTGTAGTGTTTTAATTTTCATAATTGGCTTATCTGTGGGTAATCCACAAATTGTGCATTTTTCATAATATTTTGGTTAAAAATTTGAGTTTTAACTTATCCGCATATGGGCTTATCTGCAAATATATATGGGATATATAATACTTAAAAAAGTATTGTTATATATACTTGCAAGATAAGCCTATCTGTGGATAAGCCAAAACTAATTTTTATTGTATTTTGGCACCTATTAATATCCTTCCTTTTTTCTTTCTTAGTTTCCTCCTCCCTTGAGTTTATTTTATTTTAATGACTGTAATCTAAGCAGTTTGTTTTATTATACTAAAATATTTTTTTCAGTTTGAGGGAGCCTCCAGAAACAAAAGAAAATTCTCCATGTCAATCTTTCCAAATGAAGAGCAAACAGCCTGCACATTTCAATATACTCCAGTAACATCACACAATCACTGGCCACAGCCTCAGTGTTCCCAACTGGGGTGCAATGAGAAAATATCTGAAAAAAAACGTTATTCCTTTCCAGCACCAAGTCCCAAATCTTTGCATTAGGCACAATGGTCACACTTGTACAACTTGCTATCACACATAAATACTCCAAAAATCAACCACATTCTGGCTTGTCTTGGCCCCAGATTGTAGCTTTCCCTGAGCTGTCATCACAAACCAGCTAGGGGAAGCAGTGATCTTCCTCTCCTGCTCACGTCTCCAAGCTTTTAAGCTGCGACAAGCACAGCCTTCAACCCCCACCGACATTCTTTTAATCATAATAATGAAAGGCAAGAATTGCTATTAATTTGAACAAGCTCGCTTTGGATCTAGCGCTCGGCAGCCTGAATGACAGGCTCCTCTCCAAATGAAAGTGCTGGGCTATAAATTGAAAAGTCCAGATTGACACATAGCAGGACTTCTCCTGGTTGACCTCCCATCTTCCAAAAAGCACTTTAAGCCCTTTCTTTATTTTTTCTCCCCCTAATTAAGTTAAAGAGAAAGCAAGAGAGCAGCTCTGGGTGAGGAAAGAAGCAAGGCTTGGAGGTTTTGAATGCCTTCTTAAAAATTAATTCATATTGGATGCACAAGCTGAAAAGGAGCTAGCTCATCTGGTGACCAAAGATAACTAAAGAAAGAAAATAAATGTAAAAATAGAAAGATGAGCTGGTTCTCTCTCTTCAAATTAATTTGCTACCTACATTGTATAAACAATATAGCTGTTACAGCCTACAAAAGCAAGACTTGTGACTAAGGATTGGGAACAAATGGTGGTTTATTCAGCAGACTGCTGTGCACCAAAATGCACCGGAAATACCCAATCATTGCTTCTGAGCCAGTCTACAGTCTTTGCTTGGTGACACCTTTTCTTGATATTGGGAAGCAATACATAAATGGATTAAATGCTAGTAATTCAAAATAGTGAGCTATTACCTACCTTAGACTGGTGTTCTCGAAGTGATGTCACTTTCCTTCTATCCTGGAAAAGAAGAAAAAATAAAACAAGTGAGAACAAGGAGAATAAGTCAGATGATAATTCTGAATTAAACAGTGGCCAGAATCACTGCTCTTTTAATGATCTCATGTCACAGTTTCCATCATTATGAGAACCACTGAAATGCTCCCCACTGACAGTCCAAAACTGTGACACCTCCACTCCAAACAGTGATGGGTTTTGGTATTCACAGTTGTGTTGGAATCCAGCAAGATCCTAGCCCTCAGAACCCCTGGCTGTTGTCTTTGCATACATGAGAGAACGGAGATGCAAAATAGAACTCAAGGCTGAAGCAGCCTCGATGAATAAGGACAGAAGGAAAGTAGGAGTGTTGAAGGAAAAACACCACAGCCCTTCTAAGATCTTGTTATTTGGGGAGGGTGAGCATGCTGAAAGGGATCTGGGCTTGAATGCTTCTGAATATGTTGAATCTTTTAATAAGTGAGCACTGTTTGGCTCTCTCTCTGTGAAAGGTCAGCCAATTTTGTGGCTGCAAATTTTCCTAATTTCCGACCGTGCCTCTCTCCATGGTGCTGAAACAACCTGTCGCCTTATCTGGACAACAGACCACATAACCAGCAAGAGTGACTTAATTTCTCCTCTGGAATCCATCTCAGAGGAACAGTATCCTCTTTATATGTAGACAATCCCTGATTTCTTACCACCTCTAAAAAAAAGCACATAATAAAACAAAACTCCAGCTCCAAACCTAGGAATACTGCTGCCAGCACGTCAACCTCTACTGGGATAGAGATACAGGTGGCATAACGACCCCAACAACAGCAGAATAATGCTTCTTATGGTCTGCTTGGCCTTGACAAAAAGTCTGAAAGTTTACAGGATGTCCTCTGATGATGGTTGGATATCATAGAAGGGCTTCAGCTGAAATGTTGAAGGCCATTTACCCCTTTTTTTGGGGGGGGGGAGGTGGCAATAGAACCAAGAGCTTCCTAGAGGAAAAGAGTTTTCATTCCCTCTAAAAACTCTTCCAACATAATGGATAGCCTAAGATGGCACTATGGACATGTGACCTGAGTGTGGTATCATCTATGCTGGCTGAGGAATTCTGAGAGTTGAAGTCCACATATCTTAAAGTTGCCAAGGTTGGACATGCTTGGTCAACAGCATCTTCCTTACTTATCCCAGCTCTAACTTAAGACAGCCTATTTGCCAATCTGGGCCTGACATCATCTAGTAGGAGTTGTATCACCCTCTCCTCTCTTCTTTAAAGCCAACCAGGAGGGGAAATTTCCTCACAACTGTTTCGTCTTGCCTGGCTCCACCCCAGCTCAGCTGCAGATGTTCTCTTGTTTATAAATCATGTCGTCACTCCGCCTGCATTTAACGTGCCTTATGCTATGATCCTTAAAAGCTGAAATTAATGACATCCGTGCTGCTGCTCATTAATAATTGCTTCATTACTGTATACAATGGCATCCTCTTGACAATAACCAACTTTAGTTCAGTATTTCTAATTATCTGGCATTTCAGCTACTCAACAGAGCTTCCCAGAATCCCTTTCTGTGAAAAAGATGATAGAGGTATCCCAAATGACATGGATCAAAAGCTCTCTGTATGTCCTGTGACACTAGAGTTCGGTGATCATTCAAGGAAAGAGAACATGAAGACTTTACCAGGAGTGGGGTGGAGAGAAGATACCTAATTCTGCAGCACAAACATATATCAAATAGCTATTATTAAGTCAGCCACAGAGTTGACTGAGACTTCCTTTCATGCATAGGATATCTTCACAGAATCAAAGATGATAGGGATGTTGGAGGTCATCTGTCCCAGCTTCCCTATCCAGTGCAGTTACATTTCCATAAAGTCTATTTAAACATTTCCAACAAAGGAGAACCTAACATTTCTGGTGGCAGTCTGCTCCATTGTTAAATGGCTCTTTTTCCCGATGTCCAGTTGAAATCTACCCCCTTGTAAGTGACACCCTTGTCTCTTCTGGAATGCTTGTGAACAATTCTGATCCATCTTCTGATAGGCCTTCAGATTCTTGAATTCTTGAACTGAGAATCAGTTGGGTCTAGTGATTAAGGTGCTAGACTAGAAACCTGGAGATGGTGAGTTCTCGTCCCGCCTTAGGCCTGAAAGCCAGCTGGGTGACTTTGAGTCAGTCACCCTCTCTCAGTCTAACCCATCTCACAGGTTGTTGTTGTGGGGAAAATAGGAGGAGGAAGGATTATTAGGTATGTTCACTGCCTTGAGTAATTTACAAAAAAAAATCTAATCAACACAAACTTGCTATTCAGATTTCCCTTTTCTTCTCCAGGGTAACTTACCCAGTACTTCAAGTCATCTATCCACTACTAAAATTTTCCTGTTTGTACTTTCCACTTAATCCAAATGGTTTATTGCATGGGAACAAATTTTGAATCAAGGTTCTTCAAATGGGGGTGGAAAAAGTTGTCTGGTCTTCCGCTATCAACAGTTTTGCTCAACGACCTCTTGTGAATCAAATTGCTGATTAAGTGATCATTTGGGGCAAGTTAGTGGAGGAACTGATATAAAACAAGAAAAAGCAGCACATCTTTCTGAGAACGGCTTGTCACAGTAAAGCCAATGTCCCTCAGAAGCTCCTTGGGGATCTTGTGAATTGTTGTTGCTGTTCCAGGCAGGCTGCAGACTTGGTGGGAGAGATGATGTGACCAGAAGAGAAAAGGGAGGTGAGGAGAAAGCTGGATGGCCTGTGCAGGTAATTAGCAAAATGCAGAGCACATGGATTTCAGCTTACATTGTTGGAAGCTGTCACTGGAGAGCTGCTAATTAAGCTGGCTTGGGAGATGTTAGTGAGCCCCACTGCTGTGGTGGGGATTGGAGTTCCATGCACCACTCTGCAGGGAGGGGCAGGAGATTATGTTCCTGCATCTTTGGCTCTCCAAAGCCTGTCTTTGAAATGTTCCGAGGGAGATAATTGCATGTTTTTTTGAGCTGGTCAATCATTCATTGGTAGCTACCGTTCTCTATTCATTGGCAAAACCCTTTTTATAACACTGCCCTCCTGGTTCCTTCCTTCATGAAAAGTGTGAAAGGAGCATGAGAAATATCACTTCAGGATGCTGGACTCAGATCTGGATAGAACTAGTTTTACTCATCGTAACCTCTTCACCCAAAGTGAGCTGAGCCAAATGTGTTGGTGACCAGACAGGATGTGGTTTATCTTTTGCCCTCTCCACCTCTACTGTACTCCAATGAGTAGACTCCCAACTGTAGCATCTCTGACTTTTTCCAGTTGAATTTGGTTTGTACTATTTCTCATCCATTTCATTTAAGCCAAATTCTTCTCTGTGAACCATTTTACCCCAGTCTCTTTTTTTCTTTTTGGGACAGTTTGTTGTGTTCCTTTCTTAATTTTGAGGCATCTCTTGGAAACACCAAGAGAATTTGAGAATCACATGCAGATTTGGGACAAACACATGTTTAACTTCAGGTATTGAAAGGGAGAAATAAAATATGGAAACCTATGACCTTGTACTGATTGACTTCCACTCATCCTTAGCCATCCTACATATAGTCAAAATCGATGGGAGGTGTAGTCCAACCATATATGAAAAACCACCATTCCCCATTTCTGGAACATAACAGATTGTTTTCATTTCCAAAGCACCTCTAGGGAGGAGGAAGATGAATTTTATAGAATTGGGTAGCTGATAGAATACTGTTTATCTTTTCTAACACAGAGACTTGTTGCCTAGAAAACTGTGCAGTTGTGGATTTAGAGCAGAGCAAAACAAAAATGGTATTACATGAAGACACCATCCTGTTCAGAGGAATTTATCTGAATATCTAGTCCTGGGATATACAGAGATTTAGGGAATGGGCGACCATACTGAATGAATGAATGAGATTTCTCTTGTGGGTGACCATACTAAATAAATGTATTCCTAAACCTATGTTCTGCTCTTATTTCCAGAGGCACTTGGCTGGGAACTATAGTCAGAACCCAGCCAGACCTCAACCAGAAGTCTGAAGTTGGAGGAAAAACAGTAAAGATAGTGGAATTGATACATAGGGATGTCAACTTCTATGCAGAATAAGAAGAATGATTCAGACAGAACATGCTCCAATCCTTGAAGAAACAAACCATTGTCCAGACTGGCTTGCTTCAGACTGGCATTCTGGAAGAAGCCTTTCAGCTTACCTAATTGAGATTCTTGGAGTAATTCAGGGTGGTCTTCCTGATTTGTATTAAAAACAAACCCAACCAAACTATTGTCAGAAAAGATGACTGCATAAGAGTCCACTTCTTTTTACAGGGTTGGTTTGTCTCTCCAGGAAAGTGTACCAAGAAAGTCAAGCATGGCTGTCGCTCATGTTTTATTTAACTTTTCCTCTGTCAAAAGGAGTTTAAGTGGGTAATGAACAGGCTGCAGCGATCTGAAATATAATCCCATTACTCTGATGAGACTACCAAGGCTGAGAGATTTCACAAATCATGCTTAGGGTTTTTTATAACTGGCATCCCCCTACTGAGATTAAAAAACACAACCCAACATAACATTTAAAGCAAAAGGTGCACCTGTGAGAATAAACATGTCAGAATCACTTTAACCCTTTTGTCACCTTTGAACCAGCTCACTTTCTGCCTGGAAAAAAACACAAGGAAAATAAGTATTCCTCCTGTGGTTACAAAGGGCAGTTTGTAGGTATGGTGGTTGGAACCTACCTTAAAAGTCTTAAAAATCCTTTGCAGTCAGGAGAAGACAATGTATGGTTTCCCTAAGAAGAAAATAAAACATAAATCAGCAAGGCCTTGCATACAATGGACTGTATGGGCAACTGGGTTTCAATGTTCCCCTTTTTCTACTTACCGGGATTGTTTGGGAAGTTTTTCCACATCCCAAATCAGCATTCAAATGGGATGTCAGATAGTTGCACAATCCAGCTTTATGTTCTTAGGAGTTAAGTTAGTTCAGGGAAGATATTAATTACATATAACAGAGTTCACCACCTGGAGCAAGTTGGCTTAGTTTTATTTAAAAAAAATTGAGTCCCAGGATCGGAGAGATCACCTTGAAAATCTTCAGCTTGTGTGCTGAGTTAATCTGAAGAAAACAAAACTTTCTTTCCAGTTGGAAAGCCTGGCTGCATTTGCAAGACTGCACATAGAGAGAGGAGACCAACTGGATTTTCTGAATTGGTTTTGTTCCAATGGACTGAGGACAACTCTCCCCGGGGATATCTCAGCCAGGATACTTTGCAAGAATTGCATGCAGGAATGCGCCTTAGCGGGAGGCCCCAGTTGATGGAAAGATTGGGGGATAGGAGGCCCCCCATGAAGCAAAGCTTGGGAACTGCAGCTTCCCAGCAGTCACTTCCTCCCAGGAGAGTCCCACATCTTACTCCTGGCATATCGTCAAAACTCCAGCCCAAGGAACGGCCGAGGCCGTGGTGGTGGCTCTTGGCACCAGGGTTGATTATTTAAGCAGCATTAATTTCAGCCAAAGCTCCGGCCTGAAATGTAGCAACAACTCAGAGAGGCAGATTCCCCTGGAAATTCATGGTTCCATTACAGCCATGTCTGTGTGAATAACTGCCCCCATTAATCTTTGCCAGCCTGAGCCCGAGGATCGCCTTAATGAAGCTCGCTCTGGCCTTCCGCTCCTGCCAGAGGTTGAGCTGGAGATCTGCCACCTCCTTGGTGCAAAAAAGGCCAGGAAGGGCAAGCCAGGACATCAGAACAGGCAAAGATCCCACATTGTGGCTTAGGACTGCCTCTCCTTGGCATCAGGAGGATCCTATGTAAATTGACTTTAATATTCATGATAAGAGCTCCTAGTCTAGTGAAATGAGATTGGATTAAGTAGCCCCTGCCTTGCAGGTCTGGATCTTAATCCCTGGCCAACAGATTGATGAGAGGTGGCTAATCAAAATCTCAGACAACAGAGCTGAGATTTGGATTCACAGCCAGGATTCTTAGCAGACCTGGTAAGGTTGGGACCTCTAGTTTGAGTCCTGGCTAATTTATTTATTAAATATATATACTTTCCATTTCACTGTTACAGTGATTCCAGGTACTAGAAAGATAATACAAAACAATTAAAATTAAGCAAGATTACATGAAGACAAAAAACAAAGAGGACAGGCAACATGGAGGTGGGGATCTTCTTTCTATCCCCTCAGATAACCCCAGCACAGGGTACTCCTATTGGGGCCCAGGCCAGCCAGCAGAACCAGGCTCTTCCAGAAGGCCAGGAATGAGATGCCCAACCTCACCTCTGGTGGGAGAATATTTCAAGTGTTATTCTGATAATTAATTCAAGATGGCCAGCTGGATGCTCTGGAAATCCAGAAACACAATTTAAATGAAATAAAATGCCGAAGAATGACAATTTTCACCTTGTTTCTGGAGGACTGATCAACTTTGCCCTTATTTATCTCTTGGTCACTCCAGACCCCTCCTGAGAGTCTTTTCTTCTTGCCATGAATTCTGAAAAATCCAGAAACTGGGCCCAATATGTACAGAGAACACAACAAAACCCCTTTTACAGAAAGAATCAAACGTTGCCATAAACCTTGAGAAAGAGTGTAAGGAATTTATTAGTCATAAAAATGGGTACATTTCTCCTACAAGTTGGCTTGGTGGAGGGGTTTTGCTTTTTTTCTTCACCCTAAAAGGAATTTGATCACATCACCAGCGATCACACTTGGGGAGGGGGGATATGTCTGAGAAGGCAGGAAAGGGGTGATCTTTTGAGGTCCCATCAGGGTTCACTCTCTGTCTGGGCTCCTTGTAGAGTGCCTGGCCAGCCTGTGGCAGCTTTCCCACCAACTCTAGAGAAAGAGAAGTTCTAGAAAAACAAACCAATTTTTAAAAAATCAAATGTAACATCAAGCCTAGACGGGCCCCTTCCTGGAGGCCTTGAAAGTAGCCCGTCCTTCCTCAGGTCAATATGGCTCTTGGTTTCCATCAAAGGACAACACCCTTGGCCAACATTGGCCTTATCATGCTGATCTGTAAAAAGAACATTCACAACCCCAGTTGGAGGATAGCAACTGGAACGCCAGAACCCCTTCATGTCCCAGGCAACTGAGAGCATCTCCTGCTCGGCCCTGAGCAGACGGTGTCTCTTCAGTTTGGCTCCAGGCCAGCCTAGCCTTTTATTGCTGTCCTGTTCTTTTCTCCTTCTGGAAGCTGAAACTGGTCCTGCGACTGAGTTTTCTTTGCTTCTGGGCCAGGTAATCTGCACGGGCTGTGCTTGCACGAGATTCAAGGATGTAGTTCACCTTAAATAGACAAGTGAGAGAAAGAGAAGGAAGAAAGGAAGGTGTGAGAGAAAGAGAGAGGGAAGGGAGTAATGAAGGAAGGAGACATGGAGGAAAGGAAAGAGGGAAGGAAGGCGAGAGAGGAAGGAGGGAGGGAGGGAAGGAAGGTGAAAGAGAGAGAAAGAAGGGAGGATGGAGGCAGGGAGGGAGGAAGGGAGGTGAGAGAAAAGGAGAAAAAGAAAAGGAAGGAAAGAAAGAAAAAGGAGAAGGAAAGGAAAGGGAGGGTGAGGGAGTGAGGGGAGGAATGGCGACAAAGAAGGGAGGGAGGGGAGGAATGAATGAAGGAGACAAAGAAGAAGGGAGGGAGGAAGGAAGGAAAGAAAAAAGAGAAGGAAGAAAGGAAGGTGAGAAAGAACAAGAGAAAGGAGGGAGGAATGAAGAAAGGAAGGCAAGAGAGAAGGGGAAAAAGGAAGGAG
Organism: Acrochordus granulatus; assembly: GCA_032468055.1. NCBI lineage: Eukaryota > Metazoa > Chordata > Lepidosauria > Squamata > Acrochordidae > Acrochordus > Acrochordus granulatus. The sequence goes on from JANHZU010004404.1 coordinate 554,129, forward strand.
AGAAAGAGAGACTGTTCAGATTCCTTGAAGCCAAGAAGGCTGCACCGTGAAGGGTTCTTTTATGCATGGAACTAAAATCCTGATTCCTTTATTGGTTTAGAGAGTAAGGAAGATGACCTTGATGGAGATATGTATAAACTGTTCCCAATGTGAAAGGGTCAGGGGCAAAATATATTTAAAGTCCACAAGATAATATTTGGAAGTAGCTCAGATAGACACCTCTCTGATTCACAGCAGTATAAGAAGGAGGAGAAGAAACAGCACAATCAGATTTGCAAGATTCTGTTATTATAACTTTTGGGGGCATGGTGGTGCAAGTGGTTAAGAGCTATCTCTTACTGAGTTTTAGTCTTCCTGGGGACTTGATTTGCTGCTCTGGCCTACCTCGTGGGGTTGGCAAGTAGGGGCTGATTCGAGGAAGGGTTCAGTTTAGTAGAAGCAGGACTACAAGAGCTCACAACTGTGTGGCATGTAAAGTCCAGGAAATGAACCTTGGGCTGTTCTGGTGGGCTGCCTTAAGGAGACACTTTTTGATTCCAGAACTCTTGCTTTCAAACACTGTCTACTCAACCCTGGTCTTCTCCCCATGCAACTGTTACTTCTCAAATCTTGCTCACATTTTTGCATTCATATGGCTGGAGGGCAAAACATGGAAGCTGGAGGCTACATATGGTGTGGCCAATTTTCCATTGAGACCTTCGAATGATGGGACCTAAGATTTAAGCCTTTTTTGTTTGCATTTTTGGAATTTTTGTAGGAGATTGGCAAAGTGAATGCTTTAGGCTCCAGAAGGCCATGCTAAAACAGTGAAGGGGGCAAGAAATCTCTCTCTGCTTGGCAAATGGTTGAAAAGTGAGATTCTTCAGTTCTGTCAGTTACAGAGCACAATTCAATAAGCTTTTCATGCGAAAAGGAAAAAAAACACCTCAGTTAAGGAGTGAAAATGGCACATAAAGCCTGTCACTCAAAAATTTTTAAATTGCCATAAAAATAATGGTAGAAAGTTCCATTTAACCTTTTGACAGCATTAGTGCCTGTGCTTTGGAAAGTAAATTGAGCCAAGGCTAAAACTGACTGAGCTTCCTGAAATGAAGGAAGAAATTATAGCAATCTTGGAGTTCTCTTTTAGGAACATGAGTGAAGGTATTTGAATGGAAAGGGTACATAAACAGGGGGTGAACTCCTGAATTTCAGGGACAAACATGAACAAAGAATTAAATGCTTTGACTTAATCTTCTTCCACCACCTAGAACTCAAAGTTAAATCAGAAATAATTCCCCCAATTTTATTCCAGTGTTAAGAGAACAAATGGACCTTTTAATGGAACATCCTTGGAATATTTTTCAGGAGAAACACTGCCAAAAAAGAATAAACTGAGATACAAGAGAATGCACATTTGATTGGTTGGTTCAGATGTGGAAATCCGTATTCAAAGCAGGAAGTAGAATTTGGCAAACCAGAAGATCACCAAGGGGAGGAGAAGTAATGGGATATGTGACATCCTTGGTGTTCTCTAAGCTTGGTTGTTTTCTGCAGAC